>CM025654.2:8396114-8411271 GCA_014621495.2 Entosphenus tridentatus | reverse complement strand
CCTACGTGACTTTACCGAAAAAACCTAAGAATATGAATCCTTGCAGTCACGAAAGCTTCAAATCTAGAAGCATCTATATCTCTTGGACACCTCTGTCAAAAGACTGAGCAATTAATCATCGGCATCAGCCATGGTCAAGCCACCGCTGGATAAAGCCTCTCGCCCTCCTGCAATTTAATAACCCACCTAGCACCTGCACACAGGGCGATGTCATCACTCAGATCTCCACGGTAGAAGTTCCTGGGATGCGTTCCATTCCCCCCCAGGTTGCCACTCGGTCATTACGCTTGACCGGCTATCAGCCCTTCGAGCGGCGTGTGCCTCCTGCCCAAGCTCGCTCGTCTTACTTGCCCGTGTTGAATGATGACATTCACAACCGGCCTCTTCTCTCCAATCCCACGCGTTACCTCCCCTCTGTCTCTCGGTTTAACTCCAGGCATCCATCCTCCTTGATCTTCTTCATGGGCCTCTTTTTAGATTTTGTTATGATAATTAAAATTAACGACCGCGCTTTCTGATGCCACTATGTCACAGCAGATAAGTGTGCAGAATTGCAATGATATATATACAAGGGCGCTTTAAAAAATAATGTGAACACTTCTGAGAATTTGCAACAATAATACGAGAATTGTCGCCCTCCGGGCTCTGGAGATCACCTGGAGAAGATTCCAGGCATGTGCTGACAATGATGGCGAACAAGTGGAGACTCTTTGATTTTTTGAAGCTATTAATATGACATTTGTTATCACGTCACAGTGCTATTATCCGTTCTTTTTCCATTACAAAGATAGTCCCATATAAGTGTTCACATTTTGTTTACACACCCTGCGTTTTATCGTTTCTGAAAACAACATGTGTTGTCACGCAAAGTACCCGGCACATTTCATTCCTAAGGCCTCGACAATTATTATTATTTTTCAACCGATTGAATTGTTTAGTAAAATGTGATGTGTCCAAAATTTCGAGTCACTGATCACGCAGAAATGTCAGGGGCAGCCTTCGGTTGCACTTGTGGCCCGTGATCGGTGTCGACGTATAACTGACCGAAGCTGTCACAAGAGTGTTTGATGCCGTCCGTGATCGATTTGCGTGCTCGCTCTTCACCGCTTGCCTCCTCCCGTGGTCATGGAGTGATATCAAGGCTGTGACCTGCGTAGAATGATGCCGGGTAGAGAGCGAGGAGAGCGAGGAGAGAACGGGAGGCAGATGAGGGGTGGTGGTGGGGGGGGGCAGAGCACGAGATGGAAAGGCAGAGAGAGTGCGCGCGCGAGAGAGAATTATGGATCGTATTTTCTCCGCTGTAGATAGAAGTTGGTGTTTGTTTTATTTGTATGGCATTTCACATATCAGGGTTGAGGACAAAGGAGCAAGGGCATGGTTTGCACAAACAAAACGATTTCTACCTCGGCAGTCGAATGTTTACAGCGGTTAACCACGAGCTCTGACGGACAAAAAAAAGCGCTCTTATTCTGGCGCTTTAATCTTTGCTTATTCGCCGGTGTTATTTTTTTCTACGACTCGCAATGAATAAAACAAAATGCATATACATCCCGCATGCAATGTAAACATTAAAGTCACCAGGCAATTCCCTAACCTCGCTCGTCACAGGTGGTGAGAGTATTACGATGCAAACAATCGCTGTGGTTTATTTTTATTTTAAATGACACGGAAAGCGATTTGTGAAAATTGAGCAAAAACAGCCTCTTTGTTTCGGTAATTATTTGCCTGTCTCCAATTGTGTGTAGGATGTTAATGAGTAATGGGAGGGCGATTACGTGAGAGGAAACACAGATATTAAAATGTCGTAACTTGCATTTAACTCTGGAAGCAGAAGACACGTTTCTATAAGAGCTGATCCTAATTATGAAATCTCAACAAGCTGCGTAGTCGTATTTTTAAATTATTATTTACATCTGACTCTGCTGATGGGTCCCAGAAGGGTGAACCGCAATTGCGGGATTAGCCCATTAGCAAGACAAGCAGAAGCTTAGGGCCCGCCCTCAGAAGCTCAATATGCCTCTGGTTCATGAAAAATGAGGGTGCATGAAATATCAGTTCAAATAAAAAAAATAGACATAACAACATAATTAACATAAAACGCCAATTTATCTCGCAACGTCCCTTTGTTTGTCTACACATCTCTTATTTTGATCTATCTATTTCTCTTAACTATAGATCTCTGCTGTCACCTCCATAGGATTGTATGCATTGACGGAGGGCTCTGAAAAATAATTTCTGCTTTGGGCCCTCAAGGGGCCAGCAGCGCCCATGGCGATTTCGGCCCAGAGGCTGGATGTTCCAGCACATTCTGTTGGTTAACATGGACGTTCAGAACACCAGCAGGCTGATGGAGTAAAATACATATATATTATGTTTGTGGTGATACATGCGATTCTTTTGTTAGCCAATAATTCACTGTGTAACAATGTTTTGTTTTGGTCCTGGGTAGTAAGTGTTATTTCCTAATTGGTTATGCCTCAAAAGTACAGAAAATGGCTATTATTCCCCACAAACTTTGCTTTTGTGACCAGGACAGTGATATTTTTAAACTTACCTATTTCCCAGAATATTCCAGATATATTTAGTGCTGAGTAAACTTGGAGTAACTTCCCGAACATTCTAGAACTTTCCAGCAATATAAATAGCAATATAAATACAGAGGCCTTAAGCCCACCAGTTCAGTTTAATTCCAGCTGCCTAAGTGGATACATATCTGCATTTTTCTGAGATGGCATTAAGAGGTTGCAAGCATCCGGCAGACGCATTTTGCTATGTCTGTGGCCAATTTATCAAAACAAGAGCGAAAAAGTCCTCTGTGGAAGCATCTGCTAAGATGTTTGAGGCCTATAAGGCATATTTCGGCATGCCTGTCGGGGATCAAGACAAACCCTGGGCACCTAATTTCACCTGCGAGCAATGTAAAACAACTCTGGAAAGTAAGATGGACAATTATTGCTCGGAATATTACGTTATAAAATTTGTAACAAAAAAAAACATTTGAAAATGTTTTTAATTTTAAAATGTTTTGCAATTTTCAATGTTCTTGAAAACAGATATCATATATGAAAAATGTTGTGAGAACCTCTTACACATTAGTCATGGGTGAAATAAATGTATTTTTGTAGGATAGTACAGAGGGGAAAAGAGAGCCATGAAGTTCATTATCCCAATAATTTGGCGGGAACCCACTGACCACTCAAGCAACTGCTACGTCGGACTGGCAAGAATGCACCTGCTATCACATATCCGGAACCTTCCTTCATCCATCGCCCCGGTGCCACACTGCCATGAGCTCCCCGTACCCACTCCTCCGAAGAGAGAGCAGCCGTCTTTAGAAGAGATCAGCAAGTCAGAGAGCGAGGAAGAGGTTGTAGATCCAGATGACAATTTCAGAGAGAAACTCATACTACCCCAACCAAAAATACCTCAACGACTTGATCAGAGATCTTGGTCTCATCAAGTCCAATGCCGAGCAAGTTGCAGATCAGAGGAAGCGTCACCAACCTTTTTTTAGCTTCTTCACCCGTCAAGATGGGCTCTGCTTCTGCCACAATGTGACCAGTCTGTTCGAAGCAATCGGAATCGCCTGTAACCAGAATGAGTGGCGCCTCTTCATTGACAGCTCATCCAGGAGCCTCAAAGCCGTGCTGCTGCTCCATAATGGTAACAAGTACCCGTCTCTTCCCCTGGCTCACTCGGTGCACCTCAAAGAGGATTACAACAGCAGCAATACCTTGCTGGACGCTTTGAAGTATGATGAGTACGGCTGGGAGGCCATCGGAGACTTCAAAATGGTGACATTTCTGATGGGTCTCCAAGGCGGTTTGACCAAGTTTCTCTGCTATATTTGCCTTTGGGACAGCTGGGACACCAAGGCGCACTACCACAGGTGAGACTGCCCATTTTGTATTATTTTAGTATCAATACATGTTAATTTTGATTAATATGTTTTTTTTTCTGACTTTATGTGAACGAAAATACACAAATTCGCTCGTTTTCTCATTGAACATATGCAAATTTCAAAATATCACTGTCCTGGTCACGAAAGCAAAGTTTGTGGGGTATAATAGCCACTTTCTATACTTTTTAGGCATACGCAATTACGAAATAACACTTACTAACCAGGAACAAAAATTGGGTTACATAGTGTAATGAATGGCGCACACACAGTTCCCATGTACTGCATGCAAAACATATCCAGACATGGGCCAGGCTGCCTAGGGGGTCATGGTTAGAGCTGATAAACGAGACGAATGCGAGTGTAAGAGACCACATCTTTGCAATCACAAATCACGGAATTGCATTGCCTTTCCCTACTGCTTTGTAGTCGCGCGTTTCGGTGAGAGTTTCAGATCGACTGAACGACGCCGGGAAGAGTTCTTAAGCGTTTGAAATACGATGCACCTCGTTTTGACTCGAGGTGGGATCGGTGGTGCAAGTGGGATAGCGCACCTCGCTACAATCCCGCCAACTGAGTTTGATTCCTCCTCAACCCCTTCGCCCCCCTTCACCAACACACATTGACTAGCGTGGTGAAGTATGGTCAAACAACCCCTGGTGTGGGAGGGCTTTGATTCAGCCGTGGCTTGAGTTTTTATTTTACGTAAAAAAAAACTTAGATCTTACACATTGTTTTAACAAATGATGGTCCATTCAGAGTAAGTATTTATTTTCGCAATGGATAATTATTTGCTGGAGTTGTTACATAACAATGAACCATTATTCTTTGGTTATTTCGGTGAAGTCACGTAGAAAGAAAATACATTAAATCATAGAGTACGACGTTTCGATTGCAACACAAGCAACCGTCATCAGGTAGAACTGAATTTGAGAGAGAGACAAAACACAGACACGGAGACACACAGACAGACACACAAGCAGAGAGAGACAACACACCCACACAGAGAGAGACACACAACATAGACACAGACACACAAGCAGAGAGAGACAAACAGAGACACAGAGAGAGAGACACACACCATAGACACACAGACACACAAGCAGAGAGAGAGACAAACAGAGACACAGAGAAAGAGACACACAACATAGACACACAGCCATCTCTGTGTGTCTATGTTGTGTGTCTCTGTGTATCTGTGTGTCTCTGTGTTGTCTCTCTCTCTGTGTCTCTGTGTGTCTTTGTGTTGTCTCTCTCTCTGTGTGTCTGTCTATGTATATCCGTGTGTGTTTTGTCTCTCTCAAATGTAGTTCTACCTGATGACGGTTGCTTGTGTTGCAATCGAAACGTCGTACTCTATTATTTAATGAATTTTCTTTCTATGTGACTTTAACGAAAGAACCAAAGAGTAATTCCTGCAGTCACGAAAGCTTCAAATCTAGAATTGACCATTATAATAAACCGTCTTTTGACAATCCTCTGCTGGATGAAGAGCGCGTATGAACATGCGTGTCGGTGCAGGTTATTTGGAGGTGGATCCTGCAACTGCTGCTGATATCCTTCGCCACCGGTGTTATATCGACGACTGGGAATTGAACAGCGGATGGCCAGGCTCATAGGACCGCACCGCAGGCGCCAACAACCGCCCCTATGGCCCCAGATCCATGATTGTTTATGGCATAATACTGCGGTTTTATTTTTCGATTTAAAGCTTTCGTGACTGCAGGGATTCATCTTCTTGGTTCTTTCGGTAAAGTCACGTAGAAGGGAAGTTATAAAATAATAAAAATAAAACAAAATAATTCTCACGACGTTTCGGCCACAACGCAAGCTGCCGTCCTCAGGTGAAGACCAGGTCTGTCGGGGAGACAGCGTCTGAATGAAACAACACCACGCCTGGAGCGTATATTTAAGCTGGGTTGGAAGGGGGGAAGGGCGCCTTGACAAAATAATTTGCATATCAAGAGGAATTTAGCATATTTTTGGGAAATGCAGGTATGTGATTAGTACTACTTGTGAAATGCGTAGGAGGTGGGCGGGGGGGGGGGTTTCAAAGTCTTTGTGCACAAATATTTAGTTTTGCGCAAACACGAAACATTTTGCTCTCGCTGGCCACTCGTCACGAGGCGGCGGGGGGTGGGGAGGGGGGGGGTCACGGTTGGGGCAATCTCAAAATCTTTTAACGAGACCCTGACAAATTCTGGTCGCGGCTGATGGTGACAAGAACGGTGCGCTGATTGCGGCGCTGGACAACGGGCGTATAGATTTTCCGATAGCAAATAGAATATCCTCCGCCGCCAGCGAGTGCGTCCGCGCGCTTATCTAATCGCCGTTTCCAACGACCCTGACGAAAGGAGGAGGTTGCGGAGGATGCGGGCGGGGGAGGAGAGGAGGAGGAGGAGGAGGTGGTGGGAGGGGTGCGAAAAAAGTTAATTGCAGTAATTAACCATGTCACCTTCTCCTGTAACTTTGCGCGCTGTAATTAACGAGAGAGAGAGAGAGCGAGGCTGGAGATAGAGACGGAGCCCTCTGGGCTGTTGCCGGAGAGATTTACACCCCGCGAGGATATATCGATGGCGGTGGCAGCTGTAGCGGCGTCAACATCATAAGCCGAGCAAACCATCTGTGCTGCCAGCCCACGAGTGCGCGCACAGCTGCGTACAGCCGGGCAGATGAATGCACGTGATGTCCTCATGCGTGCGTGCTCCTATGGATTTGGAGCTCGCGGTTGGGGTGGGAGGGGGTGGAGGGGCAATGGGGTGCTTGGTGCTTGGCAGAGGCAATGCATCTTCAGATTGCTGGAGCGGTTGGCACCTCCAGTGAGGAAGGGGGGCAGGGGGGGGCGCAGGAGGGGGTTGGAGGGGTCTAAGGGCTTTTATGACATTTATTTCCTTTGATATGCACGCCATTTAGCTCGGAGGCATCTTAATAAGCGTTCGCGTAATATAATTGCTCTGAGAGCCACCCGTTGTTTTCTGTGCTTCATTCATTCTGAATGGGGGGTGAACCCCCCCTCCCCCCACAATAATTAAATACGTTCGGGGAAAAAAACTGTTTTGTACAGATGTCAAAAAAGTTTTTGTTAGCAAAATGTAAGTTCGTATCACGAAATAAAACTATTTTATTTTCAAGGTAAAGCCCACTGAGCTTCTTAGCTCTTCATCAGAAGCTACCTGGTCACACATGATAACTCTTCGAAGTGGCTTATATCATCTTTACACGTGGGAATCTATAGTAGCAGCCAAATAATCTAAAACGCACGTTGTTTATAAATGTGGAGGTTGCCAAAACCGGAGGCAAAATCCACGTGACCACTACGGGGAAGAGCGAGAACACGTGATCTCCAAATACACAACAACAGGCATCGTCGGGGTCCGGGATCGAACCCACGTGCCTCCCGCATACGAGGCAAGGAAGATATCATACCTCCTATTTTGCATCCGTTTCCCAATTGTTTAATATTCGAGCGTAAAAAAAACCGGGCCGATCCGCTATTATTTGTGACGACCAAGTGAAAGCGATGTCTTGTTGGTGTGCTCGCAGATGCCGGACTGCAGACTTTTTCATTTGGAAACATCAGTGGGGTGCTAACGGCTTGCTGACAATGATGCTGAGACTGTGGAGTGTTTCATTTCAAAGTAATCTAATATTATTTATGGTTTTAACTTAGAATCCAAAACAGTTTTTTTTGCGTAATCAAATGAATGCAACTCCAAGTAACTGTATTTTCTCATACTTAAGGAAGTAATCGGTATTCCAAAGGCCGTTTTTGGAATTGACAAGCGTGAGTTGCTCGTTGGTTAGTCATCGCTGGCTGTTTTTTTGTGCAAAGGTCTGGCTTAAGCCACAGGGCTGAGTCTCAATCTCACAATTTGAGATGGAGCTCTCAAATTGTGTACACCTGACAATGCCCTCCTACTATAAGCACGATGACGAATGGGCTGGATGAGTCCTCCCATATTTTGGATGTAATAATCGCCACCGAAGGTGGTATACAGATTTTTTTGCATAAATCGCCGCAGAATTTAAATAACATAAAATTTTATTGAGGTCAGAGAATCATCTTGGATATATAGAAAACTGCATTGTGTTTACAGAGTGAAAGCAAAGACAACAATAATATGACTACGCTGACATTTTACTGATAATGTAGACTGACCTTTCGATACATTACTTGGCAATACATCACCACATTGTTCTTTTTTTCACCCCACCAATTCTTTCGCGCATTTATTTAGTTAAAATGATTTGAGCACATCATTGATTTTTTTTTTAGTCCTGCAGTTACCATTTTGCATAATCGCTGCCGTTATGTACATTGTGTTGAGTGAACATCCAGAATGCCAGCGAAAATTACTTTAGACTTGCCATGATATATTTAGGCCGGAATTAATAACCTGCCCTATTGATCATTGCCGACGTGCAGATGAACAGCTCTGCCCCAACTGATTGATGGTAATGTCGCACCTAGAATTGAGATTCATGGAAATGTACCGTTCACTCCTCGCGCTGCGCGTAGGTGAGGATAATGAATCCTTTGCAAATGAAGTCTGCGAAATCATAGTTCAGGGCAATGCATTTCGTCCACCGTGGTATCTTGAAAATTCCAAGCAGCCAGTGGACAGTATTGCGTACACGCGCAATAACAGCCGTTGACGAGCTTCGCGTTTTCTCAACAGATAGAGATGCGATTTTAATTGAACGCACATGCGATTTTGTGGCCACTTACTGGCTCCACTTTCCCTTTTAATCTCTGTGGCCTCCTGTGTCAATTTGTATCCAGACTGCGAATCCCGGTGTTCACTTCAGCGTGCCCTATATAAGCAGTGCTGCAACGACATCGCGGTCATCCAATTATTCAAGTAACGATTTACTCAGCCGAATTATTGCTTCGATTGCTTGACCGACCGGATAACACAATCGCTTTAATAATTAAAAAAAACCTCTTCGCTTCTGTTCCCACGTGCGCTGCTGACCAGGAGGCTGATTCGTGGGGCTTGATGGCATCGTCATCATCAGGCGCGTCACACAGGGTGTGATTTACAAGGGGTTTTTTTCTGCCTTCAGCGGGTATGATGTCAGGGCGACTGATAATTTTAAACAACTTTTAATCGATTCGTTGGCTTAATCGGCCAATCGTCCCGCCTCTAGTTGCTGCTACCCATTGTAATTGGGCCGGGTGTGGTGGTGGTGGTAGTGGTGCACCTCATTAACCCAGCAAATTGATGGGGTGCTGCAGAAATTAAGCAGTCGTGACCACCCGCCGTAGGAAGCACAACGACACAATGCAACATCAAATTTCGATTTAAAGCTTTCGTGACTGCAGGGATTCATCTTCTTGGTTCTTTCGGTAAAGTCACGTAGAAGGGAAGTAATACTAAACGTCGTGAGAATTATTTTATTATGTTTTTATTTTTATTATTTTTTATTATTTTATTACTTCCCTTCTACGTGACTTTACCGAAAGAACCAAGAAAATGCAACATCAAATTTGGATCCCTAGAGAGCGCCTACATTGGACCCGATCTTCAGAGGCTGTGCAGTGGAAAGAAGAAAAGAGCGTGACGTGTTCTTCACGGCAGAAATGGAGGCATGTAATGCAATCTTTAGTAAAGAGGAGACGGCCATAGACAGAGGAGAAGAGTAAGGTTTTCAGCCTGATCTTGAATAGGGGCAGGGAATCGATAGGCATAGCAGGTGGACTTTCAGACTTCAGGTGCAGCTGAGAAAAATTTAAAAGCTATCTCCAACTGAGTAAAGATTGATGGGGAGCTTTGACAGAAAGCCTCGCTTGCTGGATCACACGAAGGAGATGAGATGAGAAGGGAGAGGTAGGAGTGGGTAAGTCTGCATTGGATCGTGAGGGGGCTGTCTTGGTGATCCGGGACTGGATTTGGAGTCGGTGGGGAGGGCTGTGATCACATTGATGGATGCAGGTGAGGGATACTAATTTAATCTTATTTAGCGTCATTCATACAATTGCATCCCACAACGCTGCACATAAATGATCCAGTTCCGTACACAGGAAATACAAAAAACAAAACCCCACTATTTAGAACATATTTTTAAAATACGTAAGTAACGAAAAAATGTACACATAACAAGAAAAAATCATCGCAGAGAAAATAAATTAAAATCAATAAATCCGTTCGGTTTTCACACCCCAGATCACAATCCCAACATTTCGCTGGATTTTGGGAGGATCTAGAGAAGAGAGATTTGAAAAAAGTAGTTGAGTGAAAAAATTATTTTCAACATATTTCACGAGGGTCTCGGCAGCAGCCGGGGCAGAGAAAGTTCACGTGTGGAGTTAGAAAGTTTGTCCCCTTCGTATGTTTATGTTTTCTAACCTAATGTTGTATTGATAGAGCGGCTTTACTGAAGGCGCTTGACCCATGGGTTTAAAAAGAAAAACGGTGACGTAATATAATGATGTAGATGGCGGGAGAGTGGAAGGATTGAGGAATGAGTGATCGCGATAGAGGGAACTTCGGACTCAAGAAAGGGGAGGGATTGGAAGTTATGTAAGGGCCAGGGGAAGCACTCAGCGTTCCTGTCACGTAACAACAACAATGCCCAAATTTACACCATTGGAACCTCATTTGCCAGTAAAAAATATGATAATTGTTTTTTTACCTTTTTATCTGGCAACAAAACTTCAAGGACAGTGCATACATTATCAGAGTTATGTTTTTTGTTTGCATTATGACTGCAGGTATTGTGGTCAATGCAAACATGACTCCTTGTAAAAAAAGGTGTCAGTTTTGTTGCCAGATAAAAGGGTAAAAAAACAATTATCAACGCCCAAATTGTTAGCCTAGCCCAGGGGTCTGCAACCGACGTAACAAGACGAGCCGTTTTTTTTTCGAATTCTCTGAATTCGATACAAAACTATTTTAAAAGCCCTAATGCACGTGAATACATACACAGGTGCATTGCATCACAAAGCAGTTTGTAAGAGCCGCATGCCGCTCCAGAGAAGCAGGTTACCTACCCCTGACTTAGCCAAACGTTCGAAAACCAAGGCCCTCTTGCAAAGGAAGCTCTGAGACCCTCAGTGGGTTTCCTGTGTATAAATAAAAAAGAATTACGTGCTATAACTTATATATATACGCCCACATGTCACCTCTGGAAGCAGTGACGGCCACAATGAATTCGCTCCATCAATGTGGTTTATTGTTATTGCTTCAAATAATATTATAGTAGCCGTATCTGTTTTCCGAAGCCGAATTGTTTTTGCAATTCTTTTGTAATTGTATGCTCGGTAATGCACCATATTTTATTTTTATTTACGTGATTACACGTTTACCTCCGGAGGGTTCTTGTTGCAGTGCTGCTCTCTAAAAGTGAGTAACGGCTTGTATATATTTTTATTCTGCAAAGCTATGTTTGTCTGGCATGAAGCTAATGGCGTATAGAAGTGCTGGGTGTTTATTTTTGTTTCCGCGGGCGCCAACGGCAGTTGCAGTTTTGTGCGGGAGGATGTTGGCCGTGCGGCCAGCAGTGCGAGCTTGTCAAGTTTAGTGGAGCGGTGAGCGGAATTGCTCCTGCCGATGTGTGTTTCGGGTTGTGTTACCGCGTGCTTCTCGACAAGGTGGTGACTAATCCCATATCTGCATTTCCCATAAATAAGCTGAATTCCTCTTGATATGCAAATTTATTTGTCAAGGCGCTCTTCCCCCTCCAACCCAGCTTAAATGTACGCTTCCAAGCGTGGTGGTGTTCATTCAGACGCTGTCTTTCCGACAGACCTGTTCTTCACCTGAGGACGGCTGCTTGCGTTGTGGCCGAAACGTCGTGAGAATTTTTTAAATTATGTTTTATTTTTATTATTTTATTATTTCTCTTCTACGTGACTTTACCGAAAGAACGAAGAAGAAGAAGATGTCTCTGGCTGTTTCGCTTCGCGTGCTGGGAGCTTGCGTGCACGCATGGTGAACGCCTTTCGCGCCGTGCGTGGCCAACCGTGCGTGGGGAAGGACGACAAGCTAAACCAAAACAAGCAGGTCTGACGAAGTGAGTTTCTTCAGGACGTGGAGCAAAACGTCGGACATCGCGTGTCGAACAACACGAGGAACAACCAGAAAACACGTCGCAGAGCTGTTTACAGCACAACCACCAACGTCCTACATGCCAGTACCAATACCAATACGTGCTTGAAGCTTCTTCATGAAATCCGTTGCGTTGAGCACTTACTGACATCATCATTCGCATCAAGACCACCATCAACAAGGCCATCATCGCCGCCGCCACCACCACTGTCACCGCTAATTTCAGTTCCAAAAGAAGCTCCCAGCCCGCGGAACGAAACGTCGGACATCGTTCCGAACAACACGTGCGGATAAAACCACGAACACACGGGAGAGCGGTAGAAACACAACCTCAACCAACCCACGCAGCAGTTAGTGGGAAATTTTGTTTGTCCACATACAATGGGGGGCTCTGCCTTGCAGATGGCTATTGGTCTTTGTGGTGTGAAGGGGCAGGAAGTGCTAACGGAAGCCAAACTGACCCATCTTAGCCTTGTAATTAACGCGATCCAACTCTAAACCTCTGCCGCAGATATATTTATTTTTTGGGCCGCATCTCGCGCTCTCTCAAAAGGCCCCCCCCCGGCTCCCTCCTGGTCCACCCATTACACGCTTCACTGGTGGATAAAATAACAGGGCACCTTGCCAGGATTTCGAGCCCTTCTTGCCCGTTAACCCCAAAAACACCGAGAGAAACGCCTACTCGAAAATGAACTTTGATGCTGTAAAGTGGGCGATGTTTATTAGAAAAAATATCAACTCGCACGGAGGTTATTGCTCGCAGGCCACATTGATGAATTGAGTGACAATGTTTTATGCATCTATTCCCTTCACCGCAGCGGGAGACGGGTTAAGGATGGATGCTATGCATGAGCCATCATCCAAATGATAAATTGGTCAATACGATGCATCGAACGTGATATCCAGCATTACATGGACATCACTGTAATCTTCTTCTTCTTCTTACAATATTGTGTAAGCACAAATGTGAAATATGTGCAGAAGTTCAAAAAATAATTATTTATAATGCGAGCCTTATCATGCATGTGAGCATTAAATATTTTCCATCTAGTGGCAAGGCAAAGTAATAAATTGCCGGAGGCTATAAAGATTGCTCATGAATAAAAACTGAGAAATATGACTGATGAATATTTTGTGATGTGGTGTGCAATTTCTGATGGTGAGTGTATTATGGAGGACTGTAAACAACTTTGATTTTTGCATACATGTCTGAGAAGAATCGAAATGATCTTGATGGCATTAATACAAGTTAAACGACGAATATACCCAGAGTACATTGCAATACATATCTGTGTTCTGGCTTTTGCCCATTAAAAAAAAAACACTCTGTAATTTTATAAGTGCTTTTCTGTAATGCGTATCAATTTAAAGTAACCACCCTTTATGAAATTATATCCGGGAACTTTTTTTCATTATGTGTCAAATTAAACGCTCTCAATCTTGCTACCTTAGCTGGTAGGCATACCATTAAAGGTTCAACATGCCAACATTAATAACAATTATAGTAATGTAACTATATTCGTAAAAAAAATAATTTGTGAAGAATCCTTCTCGCATTGTACGAGAATTTCAAGATGGTTTGTTTGTAGTCGAATGCCCTCAAGGCTATGTTTCACACCATTGTATAACCACGTTGTCATACATGATACGATCCCCAGCATTATGACCATGCACAGAGATCGGAGCCGATCATCGATTCGGCCAGAATGTGCCAAATCTCATCTGATCTTGGCAAACTGCTCGAGATGCAATCATCTGGCTCGGCCATATCAATTCAAAATAAGTTATCGCTTTATATTAATATCGACCATCCGTAGAAGAAGCTAAGTAGGTTTGAACTTGGATCGTGCCTGGATGTAAAACAGGTTACGTAGCAGGCAAATCTACTAGTGCATTGCCCTCCTGTGCTCCCCTATTCTGTCTTAAATACCGTCCAATCTGCGCTGACCAGCGTGGTGAAGTATGGTCAAATGGGTGGCGTGGGGAGGGGGCACTCGTCCAGTGAAGGCTGGACAATGGACGGTTCGTGGATCTCGTGCAATCCAACTTCTGTGAGCTCTGGCAATCTTTGCTTTGGTCGGCCGGCAGTGCCGGATTATTCTAGTAGTAAAAGTATCAAATGCTACGGGTCTTGCACTTTCCAGGGCCCCGTGCTAAATGCTTTCAAGCTATCAATTCCGGTTCAGTGATTCTGCACTTGCTCTATTACTATAGTACTATACCGCCTTCAACTTTTATGAACGACTGGGTGTTTAAGGTTAGCCATTTGTCGTATTATCTGGCTGTATAGCAAATGGAAAAAAAATACTTAAGTGTGTTTAATTTTCTTTCGGGCCACTTTATAACAAATGCTACAGGCCCCGCACACTAGCTTCACCCGGCACTATCGGCCGGTATTTCTGCACCTCGGCTCCGAAGGGCCGTGCCGTTCTCGAGCGGAGAGAATCAGTAGGCGCGTACCGTTGTGTTGCTTCGTCGGTGGAAAGTGATAGGCGTATTAAATCGTGCACGTGAGAATTGACGATTTAATTATTTTGTCGCTTATTATTTTCGAGACGATATGCTGATGTTGCGTTCAAGCTAGTGGAATGAACAAAGCTGCACGTACGAGATGATGAGAGAGTGGGGGGGGGGGTGGACGGAAACATGTTGAAACACAATGCTAACGAGAGAGTGCAAACGAAACAAAAACATAGTCCATATCTGAATAAAGCCCACGACCAAATCACCTGCAATGCTCCCGGTCTCGTCAGATCTCCGGAAGCTCAGCAGGGTTTTGAGACTGGCGAGAGATAGTTTGGGTGACCACCGTGCGTAAAAGACTGGTGTGTAATACGCGTGGTGTGCCAATAGAGGGCAGTGCAGAAAAATCCATGAACTTTTTTCACTCGCCCTCCCCCTACCCCCCCCAACCTTCACTTACCGGTCTGGTAAAATATGGTCAAGTCCCTCTTTACAGGCTGCGCGGTGTGGGGGGGGGGGAGTCCTTCATCCAGCAGTGGATTTACAAAATCGGGCTACGAATAGAATGGCCACCCACGAATTATGACGATGCCTTGAATCGATTCTTAGGTTGTTTTTTTCTTCGGTAAAGTCACGTAGGTAAACAATTAAAATTAATAAAAGTAAAATAAAAATAAAATAAAAATCACGACGTTTCGGAGGCAACACAAGCTTCCGTCTTCAGGTGGAACCGTCACAGAACGAT
>CM025654.2:8376264-8391114 GCA_014621495.2 Entosphenus tridentatus | reverse complement strand
GGGGGGGGGCAGAGCTTTGTGACGTCATATTTGAGGGGGTTCTGACTTAAAATCGCGTGACGTCATTTATGGACGGCCCCTTAGCCATATGGGGTAAATTTAATTCGTGCGGCCAGGCCTGTAACTCGCTGTGGAAATAGGTAGGGCAAATGCCTTTAAGCAACTTCATACAACAACAACAAAAAAACATCTTGATTGATATATCCTTGTTTACACTCGCGTTACATAGGATGCATACACGCAATGAATGGACGAATGGGTGGAGTTCTTTAATTACGAGAGGTTTGAGTCTCATAGGATCGTTGGTCTCTGTTTTCCCAAACAAATAAAAGTGTTTTTTTATTGTCCAAGAAAGCCTGGATGAGTAATAAGACTTCTTTAAGAGCATCCTGCATTGGGGATGTTTGGTCAATTCCGTCCATGAGTGTTTGGCTTCACGTGGGATGAAACCAGAGGACCTGGAGCAAATCCGCCACACCTCGAGACTGCAACACCTGGCAAGCCCCAGTGGTCACCCACCCCAGTTCTAACCTGACTCAACCATCCATAGCAACCAAGATCTGACGAAGTCACACGCAATCCGAGTTGAAGGCAACTTAACCATCCCTGTTGCCAATTGGCTCCACAAATTAACTTTCCTGGGATCAGGTGCGAGTCAGAGGCCAAGTGCGGTGGGAATGGCCTGCTAACATGAGTCATGCGGATTTTCATTTGAGCCTGTAATGATACAATCTTTCAGAATGTCCCATTGGTCCACATGCGGACCACCCCTTAGCAAGCATCATATGATCCCTTTAATTAGACCGTGGTTAGAAAGCTCATGGGAAATCAGAAATGGTCAGCTGCGTTACTGGCCAAGTGCTTCTGGCTAGATTGAGATTATAGTTTCTGCCTGCATAGCTTGCCTCCACGTACGTTTTCTCGGTTGTGCTCTGCAGCTGTCAAATGTGTTTGCCGGTTGTGCCGCGCGTTGTTCGATATTATCTACAATGTTTCGTTCCATGTTCTGGCAGCTTTTTAACAGGAACTGAATAGTTACTCCCTAAAGAACCTACGCAAGACGCAGCGCGGTCCAATCCAAAAACACGTTGGACAGCTTGGCTTTGCCTCCATTGAAGGGGTAAAGTGGTGGTGCAGTGATTTGATTGGTGGTTCGGTGGTTTCCACATTGTGCTATGAATCCAGGCAAACTGCGTTTGACTCCTGACTATGGCTAACTTCAGTGGGAAGTAACATTTTAAACTTGACTATACTTGACATCCGCCCTTTAGTATTCCACACTGAGCAGTGTGGTGAAGCAAGGTTAAACAACGTCCATGGATGACACAGTGCAGAGAGGCGACCCAGGTTCGATTCCCACTTACGGCCAACACCGCATCGAGTACTCATTTGAGGCTGAGGCGACCTCGGAGACATTCAGGACCGGTTCAGATAATTGTTACTGGTGTTGGCAGTTAAGCGGGAATCGAACCATATTTGCATTCCTTGCAACGGAGCCCATGCCAACCGTACTACACCACTGGCCTTTGTCCAGCAGTGGCTTGACAAAGGGCTAAACATTTTTACGAATAAACTTGATTTTGATTTGAAGCTTTCGTGACTGCAGGAATAAATCACGTAGAAAATAAATAAATAATATTTATTTTATTTATTTGCTTTCTACGTGACTTTACCGAAAGAACCAAAGCGTAATTATTCTAAATAGTTATGACCTACATGGATCACTGTATACTCACGGATGGAAATATATCATCGGTGGCTTTATTGCTCTGACTGGCCAGTACACACATTGCCAGTGATGTCACTGTCATCCCAGCAGCCAGATGCTGGGCTGGACCGAGAGTGATTTACACTTTTACACCTGGACACATCCGGATGCAGTGAAAATGTTACAATTATAGGAGGGATTAATCATTCCATCATTGGCGAGCGGGCTGGGGCTTTTGCAATCTATACTCAACCTGGCCACCAATGACTGCACAATAAAAACCATCACAGTAAATTTGGTTCTGCGCTCAACGTGTCTAAATGGCAGCTCTGAGAATTAAGTGTAATGCTTAAGAGCATTACTCACATGAAGAGCAGGAGGGAAAGCGCTGTGCTGTGTGGGCCCACACGGTCACTTGAAGAGATCCATGATACCCGCTTCCGTGTGCTGTTGCATAGTCGTATGGGATGCACAGCTCCGTGAGAAATCCGAATGGATTCTTTGTCTTGTGATATAATGGTAACAACAACATTGGGATGAAATTGGATCAAAACGGCGAGTATCTTAAAATAATTTTATTTATTAATATTGACTTTCAGTGGTAGCTTAGGGCTTTCACCTAAGATCTCAGATGTGCTGGTTCAATTTCCTGACATGGGAAGTATTATAGCTCTGAGCCACCCAGACACTTTTCGCTCCACGCTTTTTTTCTTCTTCTAGGAATTGCCACTCAGTCTTGTCTCTTAATCTGTCCCTGCTTTATCTGAGCCACGTTGCCATGCTCGTGCACAAATTAAACCTTAAGTGCGGCCTTTTTTTTTTGTCACTCCACCATTTTTACTTTGTAATTTCCTCGCCTTGGCACATACTTGACATTTATTTCAGAGGAGATGAGTTGTTCAGATAATCTGTCACTTTTTCTTGACTTAACAGTGGAATAACTTTGTGTGTAAAATCAATTTTCCACCGTCATATGTCTTCCTAACAGCTTCAAAATGTGATCTTGAATTGCTCGCTGTTGTGCACATTTCCGAGTTTATGGGCCATGCTACGGAATGCTGTCGTTTTCTTATGGAATTGGAAATGGATAAAAGCACACATTTGAAGTGCCTTTGTTTGTGCACACAGAATAAATGCAAATCTCTACTGTGGAGGGTTTTTTGTTCCTGGTAATGTTGCAAAGCTCTGCAATCTGTTTTCAGGTTGTTCTGCGTATTTTTTCGGCAGAATTCAACACGGCACAACAGGAAGAACCCAACGCCCTCGAGATTTGCATTGCTTGTGTGTACGTGGGCAGTGTAATTCTTTCCCAAAATACGGAATTAACCCTGAGGATTTTAGAGTTCTCATTAAACTTTGACCAGGTTCATGTTTTCAATAAATTGCAATCCCGTGAGGTTATCACAAGGCCACCTGCATTGATCGAAATATTTGATCTTTACGAGTTAACGGTTTCATTGTGGGCATAACAGTCACCGAACTGTCAACAGCCCCTACGCGTGTTGTTACAGATTGAAAGTATAATACAGTTGTGTTTTGTAGAAATGATTTGATGTGCTTCACGGCCACATGTGAGTGCATTTTTT
Source organism: Entosphenus tridentatus (assembly GCA_014621495.2). NCBI lineage: Eukaryota > Metazoa > Chordata > Hyperoartia > Petromyzontiformes > Petromyzontidae > Entosphenus > Entosphenus tridentatus. The sequence continues at coordinate 8,387,820 of CM025654.2, read as the reverse complement.
TTTGTATGCAGACCGAGCGTCGTATGAAGTGATTGGTCAAACATTGCGCCAGCTGATGTTTACGCTGAGAGACGCAAATATCCAGCTGTGTGTGTGAACGTACGTGAAGTGTAGCCAGTGAGTGTCATTGAGAAATTTGCGGTTATTGTTGCTGCTGCTGTTGTGTATCGTTGTGTTTTCTATTGATTTGAAATGAAACCACCAAGCATGAGTGGCCCATGATCTATCGACTGCTGGATTATGGCCTCCACAATCCGTCACCGTCTTTCACGATTTTGCGATACACCAATCCATCCAGCACTTGCATACGAGTTGATGCATTTGCTCTAGGATGTGTTTCATCCCTTGGTTGACCCTCTGTCATTAGCCTTGACCATCGGCCATCCACACTTCTAGCCACGCCTTGTGCTGCCAAATCCCAACTTACTTTCCTTGACACTTTTACACGCAACCTCGCAGCGGATTTTGGATAGCCATCAAACAAAGACGATCACCGCATCGCGCGCTTTCAGGTGCACTTCTGCGGCCGTCTGGAACGCTCTTCATCCCGATATTCGGAAGCCACTGGAGCTATAAGTTTTAAAATCATGCAAATTGAACACTCATTTCTAGAGAACTGCATTTTATATTTAGTTTGTCCTTCCCACCCGCACCTCTGATTAGCACGGAGTGGCTACGTACGGGGTGAAAAAAGTTCAACATACATAGATACTTTGAATGCAGTCATCCACGTGGCCCTCTTCCTGTCTCTCAGTGTTAATTCCAAGTCTGCCTCCTCTCCTAGTTTTTAAGCGCACTTTTGTTTAGCTAACGTTCACTTATAATTGTCCACGTTTTCAGGAAGCAGACATTCGCCTCCTTTCAAAGTTAGCCCTGGGTCCTCAAACGCCTCGTCGTACGACACACGAAGGGCAAACGGCTACCCGACGCCTTGTTTACGCCGATCCATCCGTGAAACTCGCCGCTCTGCATGAAACGCCCTTTCCCAGCCTTGCCCGGAGAAAATACGGAATTGAAGTAACGGCGCTCGCGCAGCAGAATAACCTCCACTTAACAAACGTTGAGCGTAAAAAATGCACAGCTGCTTTTGTGCGAAGCGTGTTATTAGCGGCCAGAAATGAATACTTTGCAACGGCAGTGTGGTATAAATGCTCGCCAATTAAGTCAATAAATCCATCATCTCTGAGCGCTCGATGTGGTAAATTACCATGATAATGCCAGCGGCTTCCTAGGCAACTGCATCAGATGAACCAACGAGAGTAAAGCACCGGGTTGCGGTGACTTCCCTTGCGTTTGTGGACGGCTACGTGCACCTCCGATTGGCACGGTTGTCGACGTATGGCGCGAAAGAAGTTCAACACACGTACATGTGCGCGCCTTCGCAAGGCATGACGTAACGCGTTTAACACGCTCCTCCTCCCTTTGGTCGTTTTATATCGCAGTACTTATTTACATTGTGGTGAAGAGCTACAATCATGATGAGTCCCTCTTTGTGTGTGTATGTGCCCAAGAGTATATCAGAAGAGCCATCCCTGGCTTTGAGAGCATTCATTCCTTTGTGTGTGTTATGGATAGTGAGTCAGTTGTTTTTGTTCGTTATGCAACCAAGACCGAATTTGAATGGGTTTTTTTTATCGTTTCAACAAAAGACGTGAGCATATATTTATTTATTTCCTAAATGTTGACTACATTACGGTGCTGTTACGTTACGCGTGGAAAGGCAGCTCGTTAGCTGCACGATGCTACGAGCCTGGGGAGTTGGGTTCGATTCCTGGCCACGGCTAACGTCAATATCGAGTGAATTTTCTGAACCGGTTCTGGGTTACCCCCCCTCCTCCCCACACTGACCAGCGTGGTGAAGTATGGTCATAGCAACCCTCATGAACGACACGCAGCAGGGGTTTGTTTAATTTATCCAGAGAGAAAAAAAACCCCAGTAATTTATGTTTAAATCTTCCCAGATAATTCAGATGCATTAATTAAGCTTGTGTTCGCTCTCATTCAGACTCTGCCTTCTCGACAGACCTGTTCTCCACCTGAAGACGGCTGCTTGCGTTGTGGCCGAAACGTCGTGAGAATTATTTTATTTTTATTATGTTTTCTTTTTATTATTTTATTATTTTCCTTCTACGTGACTTTACCGAAAGAACCAAAACGAGAAAAAAAATTCGCTGTCAGTGTTTTCCATCTCATTCTCGTGGTCATTGACCAGCTCTACCGATAGACATCTCCAGACGTGGAGGGGGGGGGGGCATCTACTTCGTGCAATGGAGCAACGTGACGCACTCACCGTGGGGTAAAACCGGCCGCCCGCTCTTTACCCTCCCTTTTGTCTGCGGCTTCACCTTTAAAACAGGAGAGCGAAATAAATGACGCATTGTGAACTGTTATCTGATTTTTCAAAGGTCTCCTCCTAACAAGAATAAATGGAATGTTCAATCTGGTCCAGCGCGGCCCGGCGTCGCTTCCTACCGGCCACCGTGGCCATGATTGCTCAAAATGTTTCCATTACCGGGTTGCATTTTTTGTTCTACAATGATGAATATAGTCGCGCTTGGCCTGTGAAACTACCATTAATATCACTGTGGGGGAAAAAAATGTCTTTAAAAATCTAACAAAAAAACGTCGTGCTCTTCTTACCCTTGGTATTAATTAATTTACTTACATATGAAGCCACTTCTGTGTGGCTTGTGATATGTCGGGAGTTCTTGGCTATACGCCTTAAACACGTTTCAGAGCGATGAATTTGAACTCGAATGTAGCATTATTGCCCAAGCTATTACTTAGTTCCCGTGGTGCAAATTAAAGCCACCAAATGCATTAATTTACTTGTTTCTTTTAATGGTCTCTCTGTATTCTGCATCATCTTTCTCTCGCTCTCTGCCCATTGAGCTGCACACAATATAAAGCGTCTCTTCTTATTCAACACGTCAATAGTCCTGTCTGCCATCTATTTATTACGCCTTCGCGTGGCATTGTTCATTAGCCGTACAGCGCAGAGTGTGCACGCGCACGAGTTCGAATTCCTGGCAATGGCCTAACGCTTCACACTTCTGAGCCGGTCTTTGTCTCCGAGAGAGATCCGAACACCGTGGTTCCTTGCAAGTTGAAATGGCCACAAGTTGAAATTAGAAGTGGTGAGTAATATCTAAATCGGTCTTGGGCCTCCTTCCCTTTCACCCCAATCCACGCTGACCGGCCGTGGCGAGGCATGGTTAAACTATGTGAGCAGGGGATGGACAAAGGGCTGCGATATAGACACATCATATATCTTATTTGCAAAGAGGTTTCAGTTGTGCGCAGGGAATAACAGTTAAAGCAATGCGCCCATTTATATTGGCTCTGGCATGAAGTTCCATCGCTCTGCTAATGCCGTGAGCATCTCGCAATCTTTTACGTCTACGAGCGAGCGAGCGAACGAGAGAGGGAGAGAGAGCAAAGGCGGCAGGTACAAGAGACCACACACAACCTGCACAGAGCCAGCCCAATTCGCAATACCCTTCTCAATTTCCCCAAAAGCAATTTCTGACCTCCATCTAATGTTCCAATGATGCACTTACTAAAATTTGAAAGAATGAAATAAAGATAGCGGCGATGTGGTTTTGGGTTGTGCGGGGAACCGGGCCGAGGGTGGGGAATGATACAACCCCCCCCCCACATCGCTTAACTTCCTTCAAACTGCCTTTGGTAAATTGAAATAAATCGGCCTTTGGGCTCGTGCCTTTTGAGAAGGAAATGGCACGCAAACAACAATTGAATGCTCCAGGTTCATATCGCGTTGGCAGCTAATGCACTTCGTTTTTGTCCCAGTGACCTGGGTTTTGACTGCGACCTTTGTCAACTGAAGAGAGAGAGATGGGAGGTGGGATGGGGGGAGGGGGGCTTCTACCCTGAGCAGCGAGCACTCTGCAGCGCGGGATAGATTGAGGCCAGCGTGTGCCTCTAAATCCAACCCCTTGCATGTACCCTTTTAACCTCGTGCTCCGGCCACCACAGCTGTATTCTTCCCCAGTTGCGTGATCGAAACGAAGGTGTTCGGGCGGTGGACGTCTCTCCCTGTGTTCCTCTATTTTGTGGTTCTGGGAATTGCTCGTTAGTTTATGGGGGTTGGTATTTTTACTCCACATCCTCCAGAGCAGCGGTTCTTAAGCTTTACTGCACCCTGCACCCCTTTGGTTCTGTATATATTATTTTTATATAATGTTAATAAATGCATAGGTTTTATTAAACAAAGTAGTGGGGCTTACGTGCCCTTGCCTAATTGGCGTTTTCGATTATTTTCCTTCGAAAAAAAAAATCCGGCATGTCTCGCACCCCCAGAAAGGTTCATCTCGCAGCTCAGGTTAGGAATCACTGCTCCGCATTCTTCTTCTCTAGCACTTGAGCCACACGCTTTTGCGCGCAAAGCAAGTCGAGAAAATAAACACAGCAAGTAGTACTGGTAGTACCATTGTCGGATTGGAGAATGAGAGAGACAGACTGAGAGGGGGGGCGGGGGGCATATTTCACGTCACAACAATGTCATTTCAAGCTTCTCTCCGCACTTTAAAAGCAGTACATGAATAATGTATAAACAAGCTATTTTACGCACACCGTTAGCTCATCTCTGTGCGTTACATCTCACGATGCGATGGGACCAACCAACCCAGCCGCGTGCATGCGGTGTAAAAGCAAATTGTATTTATTTGATATATATTTAAGAAAAAAATCTCCGTGGCAATCATTACACGTACATGAATTCTGCATGCGATTCATTACTTATTTGCCGATGTATTTACACAGTACAGTGCAACGGAGTGCATACGACACGAAATTAAAATATGGACCAGTGTGTTGGGGAAGACTGGCGGAATAATGGTCATCCCACAGTCGCTGCAAACTCAAGTGGCCTGGGCTCAATTACTGCCCCGTGGCACATAGCGTTGTGACCGTAGGTCTATCGAGTGTGCAGGCGGTGCAACTGCCCCAGTGCTCAGCGGGCTGAAAGCGATTGCAGGTTATATTATTAATGATCGGTCTTTCAATAGCTTGGGGGTGGGGCGGCCTCGAATGGACAAGGTGGCACCCCGCGTTAATTTCTTGCACCAGGGGCCCATTCCGATCACCGCTCTATGCCACTGCACACGGCACTCAACGGGCAGCGTGTATTAAGTACAAACACGCTAGGTCGCCGCGACCTCGGAGCAGCGGTGTGGTGACGGCCAGCAGCTCTTGAGACACAAAGATGACCAGGCTTATCAAGTGCTGCTCGCACAGGACAAAGAAGCCCCCGGTATCGCCTTTAGACTTTTGAAGGCCGACATGGCAGCACGGGGGGGGGGGGGGGGCATCACGCTCGGCAGCCTTTGTCTCCCCCAGTGGCGATGTTTACTGCACACCGTACCAGATACGCATTTGAGGCTGAGTCGACCTAGGGAAGCCCGGTATCAGTTCAGATAATCGTCATTGGTGCTGGCCGGGTTTGTAGCGCAGCGCCCGAATCGCTGCATCACCGCTCCCCACACAAAGACAAATACAAAGATCCCCCGTATAGCCTGAACAGACTGTTCAGGCAAGTGCTGTTAGCGAGCACCTATGAAGACTGGCACAGCACACCTGGGGGTGGGTGAACAGAACCACGCCCGTCCGCCTTTGTCTCCCCAGTGGCGATATTTACACACCGCACCAAGTACTCATTTGAGGCTGAGTCGACCTAGGGGACACCCGGGACCGGTGCGTTAACCTCTGCACCACGGCTCCCCACACACGCACCCACAACCGCATGTCATGTCAGCCTTAAGAGGTGCTGCTATAAATAAAAAAAACACCGATCCGGACAGCTTGCACGGCAGAAATAATTGAGCTACTTTAAAGTTAACAGCAATAATTTAAATGTAAATACAAACGCGTTACAAAGCAACCACGCAATATACACAGAAGAAGAAAAAAAACCACGCAAACCAAAAGCAATATAAAAATGTTGATTTTGAATATAAATGTGTTAGTAATAAAACATTTACCGGATGTTATTTTGTTTTAGACATCACTTGTAAATGCATAAACTAAAAACCATGTGCATGCGGTTATACAGACAAACATGACCACTTGTGTTAACATTGAAAGCTATATTCGTAGGTTTTTTCAAGATATCAAGATACAGCAATCGTGCTGTGACGGTTCCACCTGAAGACGGAAGCTTGTGTTGCCTCCGAAACGTCGAGATTTATTTATTTATTTTTATTTTACTTTTAATTATTTATTTTAATTTACATTTTTTACCTACGTGACTTTACCGAAACAACCTAAGAATATGAATCCACGCAGTCACGAAAGCTTCAAATCTAGAATTGAAAGCTATGTTGCGTCACGTTTTCGCTTACACTGAGAATTGAGGTTTTTGTTAAAATTACAATTAATCACATATAGGCACTGCATTAGGAGTGGTGTACAAACACTAATGAACACAACATTCAACACTGCCTCACCACACACAACACACACACACACGTGCACGCAGAAGACCCTTTCTGAGTCTCCACCAATGTCACGTCTATTGGCCCATCGGCTTTCCAGACCGATACGAATTTTGCTGTTCTGTAAATTGGCGAACGTGTTGGTACAATGACACTTCGCAGTTAGGAACACGTCCATATGCTTCGCATGCAAAGCTCAATGCGCGCCTACACCTCTGCTTGAATGCTTGTTGGGAGAGATAGGCGGGGGTGGGGGGGGGGAAGAGTTACTGCTGCCTAGGAGATGGTATCTCCCGGAGCATTCGGGAAGAGCTATCAAGCCGTTGACCACTCGTAGCGAACGCCGGGTGTGCGGTAGGAGACACCTCATGCACGCTTAATCCTTCCCCTATTCCTCCTCCTATCCTCCATCCTTCCCTCCATACCCCCCCCTCTCTCCCTCCCACAGACCCTCCCTCCATCCTCTCTCCTCCTCCTGCCGGGGTATCTCAGCCCCTGTGCTCGCTCAGCTCATTGCGCTAGCAGACTCGCTAGCTTACTACCGTATGCGCTCACGGCCAACAGAGATTCGCACAGACAGCAGCAGCAGCAGGATCGCCATGGATGTGTTGGTTCTTGCTCTAGCGTGCAGGGTATTCCTGTCAGCGCACGCAGGTGAGTGTGAGGATGATGGTGGTGGTGATGATGCGCTTTTAATTAAGTACCGCTTGCTAACACTGATGCGATTGTGCTATCTGTAGCAGCTGCTGCTTCTGTTGATGATGATGATGATGACGGAGGGGATGCGTTCAGTTGTGATGCGCGTTATAATGCAGGAATACCTTGGGTGTTGAAACGTGAATGCAGGGGTGTTGGAGAATAGATATTTTTGTACTTGTTAGCTGCTCTGTGATATGGGTTTTGCGTGCGAATGAGCAAACCTAATAATTCTGTCTCTCACTCTGTGTAGATGTTAATTTACGTGATATTAAGTAAACTTGTGTTTTCTTACGTTACTCAACGCTCCACTATAACGGGTGTGTGTGTGTTTTTTTTTAACATGCAATATTGATTGCTTTTTTTGCGTTGACCTAGGGCTCCGATTTGTATATGGAGTGCTCCTGTCAATAGCATCTGGCAAACGCAAAACATAATTTTCTTAACATGCTTTGACCTGATAACGAGAAGGCAACTGAATGTCAAAATCGATCCGAAGATTCGCGTGCTTAAAACCAACGCCGCTGGATACAATTGGTCTGGGAATCCTCGATCGACTGTTGGACTAAAATGAACAAAAAAATGTGCGGTGAGAATGACGGAGGGATATTTATTAATCTATTTAATCGCTGTGCTGCGCGTGAACGCGGGTGGGTAGGAGGGGGGTAGATCCATTGATTTGGCCGATTCGTCTTGATTCATCTGTTGTGTTATCTGTATCACCTGCGCACGCAACTTGTCTGCGAACTGTCAGAGAAGGCGAACGGCGAGTCCCGACTAAGTAGATGTGCGGTCTGTAAAACAACAGCAGTCGTGATTTTTCACGGCATTAAACAGTCTACGGCACAGTAAAGCAGCCCTTGCTCAGTGCTTTGTTAATGCCTCCCCCCCCCCCCCCATGAATCATCAGCGCGCGCACAAGGTGCATCGGATGATTCTCTCGGCACCTTGCCGCAAGAGTGTCGAGTAAAATCTCCGTCGCCGTCTCTGTGTGCGTGTGTGTGCACGTGCGTGTGTGTGCACGTGCGTGTGTGTGCACCGTGTGTGTGTGCACGTGTGTGTGTGCACGTGCGTGTGTGTGCACGTGTGTGTGTGTGTGTGTACGTGGTGCTGGCCACCCACCCCCTCGTGTACCGTTCCGGCCTTCATAGGTGCTCGCTAACAGCACTTGCCCCTACAGTCTGTTAAGGCAATATGGGGGATCTTTGTGTGTACGTGTATGTGTGTACCTGTGTGTATGTGTGTGTGTGCACGTGTGTGTACGTGTGTGTACGTGTGTGTGTTTGTGTACGTGTGTGTGTACGTGTGTGTGTACGTGTGTGTACGTGTGTGTGTACGTGTGTGTGGAGCGGTAGTGTAAGTGGTTAGCGCGCTGCACTACGAACCCGTCGAACCGAGTTCGATTCCCGCTCACGGCCATCACCAGTGACGATTACTTTAAACCGGTCTTGGGCCTCCCCTAGGTCGACTCAGCCTCAAATGAGTACCTGGTGCCGTGTGTAAAAACATCGCCACTGGGGAGACAAGGGCTGTCGGGCGTAGTGCTGGCCCACTCACCTCCTCGTGTGCCGTGCCGGCCTTCATAGGTGCTCGCTAACAGCACTTGGCGCAAAAGTCTGTTCAGCCTATATGGGGGATCTTTGTCTTTGTGTCCACGGCGAGTCTCGCTCTTTCGCGCGCCTTCGTGTTGCACCCGCGCGGCTTTCTCGACGTGATTGTCCCCGACGTTTTTCGCTCCACGTCCCGGAGAAGCCTCCCAGCACGCGTAGCGAAACGTCGGACATCGACGGCAGCGCAACTCGACAGAGGCTGCGCAGTCGAAGCAATGCAGTCCGTGTACCAGTGTGCAGTACGTAACGGGGAGAGTGGCTCACCGCGACAGCACGCTCGTGACCAAATCGACTGGAAATGCGCTCGATCTCGCCACACCTCGGAAGCTAAATCGGGGGTGACGAGTCTGGACAGCACTTCGATGGGAGACCGCCACGCATAACACGGGTGTTGGTAATATAATCGATTACCGCGGAGGACGTGGGGAGGACTCGTTGCGGGCAGCAGAGTTGTGCAATGAAATGCAATGTTGTACGGTGCTTCTACGCTCCCCGACAACATCCACCCAACAGTGACCATCGTGATAAAGTATGGTCCCTGTGACCCGCACGGCTTGGGGAAAGGCCCTCATCCAAACAGTGAATCGATTGACAAAAGGGGCTGTACGAATGCTGCGTACGTACCGTATACATATAAAAAAAATTACACGGAGCTTCATTTCTCATGGATTCTTTTCCGAACTTCCACAACACCGGAAATGTATCATCGAATATAACTCGTTGAAGCCGCTCCCGCATGGAAAATCTGCCTCGTTTCGGCAGCCCACTGGCGGCACGACCCGTATCCACGTGGGTGGCGGGTTCCTTGGGCATCGCCATGGAATCGTTCTCAAGTGGATTATGCGTGTGATGCGTGTGCACTGTAGAAGATGCGTCGCGGGACTTGATGCGTTGAAGCGACGGGGCTCATCGTAGATGCGCGTTGTTTTATCCAGGTGGCCTTTTAGCCCCGTGATTTGGCAACAAAAGATTGGGAAACCAGACACGCAGAACGGCAGACCGTTTGGTGATTGGCGACTGTATCCGTAATTAAGAGTGAGAGCCAATTTAGTATTTCAATTTTTTTTGGCAATGCAGTACACTCCTGGGGTGGGTGGCACAGCATATGCCACGACCCGTGGCCACGAGTCGAACTTAGATATGCATGTCCATAGCGTGCTGCGAATAATACTGCCCTGCTGCTCTTACAAAAATGTATTTCATATTGCCAATTAGTTACCCAGAAAGGCCTCTCTGAAGCTAAATACTTCTTTCGGTAAAGTCACATAGATTAGAAAATTAATAGATCACGACGTTTTGATCGCAACACAAGCAACCGTCATCAGGTGAAACAAACAGCAGGAGAACTGCTGACGGAGGAGGAGAGTCCTGCATTGTGATGTTGTGGCCAATGTTCTTAATTAATTCGTGTTTTGGCCTGTGATATAAAATCACAACACCCGAAGAATACCCACCACATAAACGAGGGGGTGGCGCCACTCATCACTGCCATCAATTAACCACATTTGGAGTATTTGACTGCGATAAATTGCCGCATGATGGTAAGTCACTTTGTTGAGCCATGATTTGTGGCCAGGTCGCTTTAAAAAAGAGCTAAATAGCTCAGTGGGCCTTACCTGGTAAAATAAAAAAAACTCGTAGAATCGCCTGTACAACACCTAATACGTCCTCATGAGTCACCCAATCAAGTCCTAACTATTAACCAAGCTCAAACCTACTGAGTATGCCAGGTCCAAGGTTGACCAGCTACTAGGCAAACAGTTGACCACGTGGAGTGGAAGAATAGCCCAAAAATATCCTCAGTTGAGCTCCTCCTAGTGGGTGCTCTTCTGCAGCAGTTACATGAGCGAGCAATTGCAGGGCTGCGTCTTTACCTTTGTACATCTTTTTATATTCGTTATATAAAGAATTAAAATTAAATGATTAAATGCACATCGCGAGTTGCATTTTTTAGCAGCGAGCTAAAAAACCCCGCTGGAATTCGATGGAGGATGAACACTTTGCGTTATGATCAATTACATTAATGGACATATACCTTTGATGTGTTCATGATTGATATTTTTCGCTGTATTGATTAGTGGAGCAGGCGCATTGCACGGCAGGAGCGTGCACATTATTGTTAAGTGCACAGGTAGGAGGCTGGAGCAGTGGAAAGAAAGAGATTAGAACCAGCGGCGGGCACGCATTATATTTAGACATCTTTAATTATCTTAATGGAACTTTGATGTATCGGGGCAATACTTCAAGTACAGAGTGCACGCGTTAATCTGTTCACACGTTTTAAAATCAATCTCACGCCAAGAACACCCAACGACAAGTCTGCTGCACAGCCTGGATAGGCTGTTAGCGAAGTTCTATTAAAGTGGGCACGCGTGCCACACCACACTGGTGTTATCATGGTGGTGGCGATGCAAGCACCACGCACACGGATCGTCCCAGTGGCATGTGTCTCTCCAGAGACTCGGCTTTACAAGCCGCCGAGTCTATGCGCCTATCAGAGAGGTAGAAAGGTCCAGGCCAGGTTGAGATAGCCATTGGATAATCTGTGTTCACTGCCAGGAATCGAACTAGGGTCCCAAGTGCAGTCAATGAAGTATGGCTCATCATTCGCAATTCATCTCTCGACTTAATTTACCGACTAGAACCGTGCCCCCCCAAGGCCCAGGTTTGAGTGTTCCTTCTAGATTTGAAGCTTTCGTGACTGCAAGGATTCATACTCTTTGTTTTTTTCGGTAAAGTCACGTAGGTAAAAAGTAATACATATAAAATTTATTAAAGTAATAATAAAAAATAAAATA
>CM025654.2:8361011-8375864 GCA_014621495.2 Entosphenus tridentatus | reverse complement strand
TGCGGAATACACCACGCCGCCGTAGACCCTGGCCATTGACCGAGCAACCAATCGTTCCTACTAGCTCTCTCCGCAGGGATGTGTTTACCCATAGCTCAGAGAGTCAGACGAAGGCACCTTTGCGATTCTTACGGTTCGGTGTTTTTACGAGAGTGACCTGAGGCTCCGAAGCCGCATGCGGCACTTTAAGGACTGCCGCTTCGTGGACGTTATTGCGACTCTTGAAATATTGAGTTTTGTACCAAATGGCTGTTTTTGCTATTTTGGTTACTGACCCCTGACCATGGGAGCCCATTTGACCATGGGAGTCCAGTTTACCATGGGAGTCCAGTTCATCATGGAAGTCCAGTTCACCATGGGAGTCCAGTTTACTATGGAAGTCCAGTTTACGATGGGAGTCCAGTTCACCATGGATGTCCAGTTTACCATGGAAGTCCAGTTTACCATGGATTTCCAGTTAACCATGGATGTCCAGTTTACCATGGATGTCCAGTTTACCATGGGAGTCCAGTTTACCATGGGAATTTAGTTTACCGTGGGAGGCCAGTTTATGATGGGAGACCAGTTTACCATGGAAGTCCAGTTTACGATGGGAGGCCAGTTTACTGTGGATGTCCAGTTTACCATGGGCGTCCAGTTTACCATGGGAGTCCAATTTACCATGGGAGGCCAGTTTACTGTGGATGTCCAGTTTACCATGGGAATCCAGTTTACCATGGGAGTCCAGTTTATGATGGAAGACCAGTTTATGATGGGAGTCTAGTTTACCATGGGAGTCCAGTTTACCATGGGCAGGGGTCGGCAACTTGTGACTCCGGATCCACGTGCGACTCTTTAAATACTGCTTCGTGACGTTATGTATTAAGGGACCACCGTGTCTCCTATTCACCACATTGTGTTGCGGCTTTTTAAATATTGAGGTTTATTTACCGAATTCGAACAAAAATGTCTTTTCTTGTTATTTTGGTTGACGACCCCACTCGTCCCAGGCTATCGCAGATTCAGACCAAGCCACCCATGGGATTGTGAGCGTTCAGTACCTATGCCCGAGGCTCTCTGAGTCAGACCACGGCATCTGTGGGATTCCTTTGGGCTCAAGGTTGTTGCCCGAGGAACACCCCCTGCTGTAGTTATTATATCAGAGCTCATTGCCGCGGTTGCACGCTCGGTGATTAGAGTGCGTGTTCCGTTGTGGTTGGAGTGGGGGGGCATGGGGGGCGGAGGGGTGGGGGGCTGTGAGCATTGAGCTTGCAGTGGCGATTTTCACGCGCACGCGTCCGCGAAGTGCACGTAACAAGGCACCTGCCATGAATCATTTATCCCACCACCCCACCCCGCCCGCGTGAAAGGGGTGCCGCTCTGAGGACCGTGGCCTCTGCGGTGTCACCATTGAAGCAGGGCTCGGTGGAGTGCGCAGCCTCCGCCCGCTGTTGCATTGCCGCATTAAAGAGAGCGAGCGCTGTGACCAAGTCACCTGTGGAACGCGCCCCGAACTCGTCAGACATTGCTTGGAAGCTAAGCGGGGTTGAGCCTGCCCAGTTCTTTGGATTTCTCGGATGGGCGACCGCCATGCGCCGCTAAAGTCAGATTTGTCACGTGCGTTGTGGGCAGCAGAGGGTAACATCCGTTGTTGTTCTGCAGCTCCCCTCGACCCTCCCCTACACCTTCTCCAGCCCGCAAGTGAGCAGAGCGGCATGCTGAAGCCTGGTCGAATAACCGTCACGGCCACGCAAGGCACGGTGGGACAGTCATCCAGCAGTGGATTGACTAAAAAACAATAACAGGGTGTACATGTGCGTGCATTAAAAAAACACGTGCCACAAAGCATCGAGGATGCAGCGCTCTGATGTATTAAAGCATGCTTAGGGATTAAAACTAAAATTTACTATATTTGTTATAAGCTGCCATGGAGGGATGGTTAACATACTGGACTTGGTAAGGCCCACTTAGCCGTATAGCTCTTCTTCTTGGTTCTTTCGGTAAAGTCTACGTGACTTTACCGAAATAACCAAGAAGATAAATTCCTGCAGTCACGAAAGCTTTAAATCGTATAGCTCTTTTTCAGAAGTGACCTGGCCACAAATGATAGCTGAACAAAGTGGCTTATCACGTGGACATTTACAGCAGCCACATACTCTTAACGCATGTTTATAAATGTGGAGGGAAATCTGGAGTACCCAGAGAAAATTTCACACAACCACGGTGGAGAACGTGAAAATTCCAAACATACAGCAGGCATCAGGGTTACGATCGAGCACAGGACTCCCTGCATACCAGGCGAGGTAGTTAACACCTCGCCACTGTGGCTCCAATTGGTAAATGGGTGCTACGATGCGTTAATTGAATTGATTATTGGATGAATTGATAAACATCCTCATACCTGCAACACCTGGCAAGCTGTGGTGGTCACGCATGCAAGAACTAACTTAACACGTGCTGGACCCTGCTTGGCTTCCGAGATACGGTGAAATTCGGCGCGCTCAGAGCAATTTGGCTGCACTGTCGGCTGAATTCGCGCGGATTTCACCGTTCATTAAATATGAACGCGGCCGACATTCACGTACGCGATGCGGCTGGAGGTGAAGTCGCCGTGTAAAGTTCCCACCCCTTCCCCCCCCCCCCACAGCTAAAACTTTACCAGGGTTATCAACAGCAGGACGAATAATGTCAAACCATAACGCGTCACGTCGGAGAGAGAGAGAGAGATAGGAGTAGAAACGGGAGGGACGGTGGCACGCCGCGCTCATTTTAACTCCAGAAATTTTCGATTTAAAACTTTCGTGACTACAGTGATTTATCTTCTTGGTTCTTTCGGTAAAGTCACGTAGAATGGAAATATCTTCTTGGTTCTTTCGGTAAAGTCACGTAGAAAGAATTTAATAAAATAATAAAACATCATAAAATAATTCTCACGACGTTTCAGCCACAACGCAAGCAGCCGTCCTCAGGTGAAGAACAGGTCTGTCGAGAAGACAGAGTCTGAATGACACACCCCAGGCTTGGAGCGTCTATTTAAGCTGGGATGGAGGGGGAAGAGCGCCTTGACAAAAGAACTCCAGAAATGCTTCTTCTCCGTCGCCGCAGCCGCCGCCTCGAACCGACTGTCTCTTCTCTAGAATGCGTTCAGGTGTTTGATTTTTTTTGGCGTGCGCATCACCATCGACTGCGACGGCGCTCGTCACGCCGCTGTTGTTCGGCATCCGGCGCGACGGACGCTCGACGTGCATGGATCGCACCGCACCGCAGACGCAACGCGCGCACGGACGCGCGCGTTGCCGCGACCGGTGGCTGCCGAACGCGCACCTTCACACGATACTCCGACTGATGCTCCTGCTCTTGTGGAGTGACTCATGCAGCTAGCTATGGCTGCAGGGTTTTGTTAGTACATGTTGTTTATGCTGTTTATTGTGAAAATTCCGTCACAGTTCCCATGATCACTGTTTCATTGCTTTCATGGCTTTATTTTGGTGATTTCGAAAAGTATATTGGTTTGGCCATGTTTGTTTGTTGTAGTACAGAGTTAGACTGATGGCCTTAATCTAAGTTGTCTTGTGGTTGTTGTTGGTTGTTTGACTTGCATCCCACTGGGATTTTTGCACACATCGTTGGTGTACGGTGATTTTTTTTCTGCAATGTTGTGCTGTCTTTTCTTGGATTTATGTTTGCACTTAGTCACATATTCACTTTAAGATGTTTTTTGTTCATGTTTTTTGTTTGTTGCGGTTGCACCCGATTCAAGAGCCGAATGGCTCACAGGGCGATACCAAATAAATGAACTTGAACTTGAGCAAAGTGAGCGCTCGAGAGGGAGGATTTGAACCGTAACGGACGGGCCGCAGAGGCTGCCGTGGACTCGAGCGACGCGTACTTACGCACACGTACTTACGCACACGTACTTACGCACACGTACTTACACACACGTACTTACACACACGTACTTACGCACACGTACTTACACACACGCTCATCGATCGTTCATCACACGCCGTGCCGTAGCCCCCGCGTCCACAGCTCCGTGCAACAACGACTACGACAATATCCTGCGAGTTGGAGGATTCTTGAGTCCACCTGTGCAGAGCGCAGGTATGCGAGGGTTTCCTTCTTGAACACTGGCTTCCTCCTAAATGCCAAACAATCATGAAAGAAAGATTGAATGAGAGACTCGGTGAGACCTTCCCGGGTGAATCGGGTGTTATTTGTTATAAAGGTGGCTCGTCCAGTGTCAATAGCGAAGCGATGCTTTATTATTAATTCATGGTTAGCGGGAGGAGGAGGGAGCGAGGGAGGGGTGGGCCATGTCTGAGTTTGGTAGTGTAGAGACATAGCGAGTCTGCACTTTCAGCCAAGGATGTATGACGATGCTTTCATACTGGTAGGAACCTCCGTCGTGCAGGGAGGGGCTGGGTGGAGAAGAGAGGGTGGGGAAGGACTGGGTTCGGAGGGTGGGGCTGGGTGGGGAGGGGAGGGTGGGGAGGGGCTGGGTGGGCGGAGGGGCTGGGTGGGGAGGGGAGGGTGGGGAGGGGCTGGTTGGGGAGGGGCTGGTCACCCCGTGGTGCCCTTATAAAACTCAACGTTTAACCTACTCACGCCGGCTTGTGCCCGCCCTCACAGTCGGGCATATTTGCGGAATACACCAAGTTGCCGTTGACCCTGACCATTGACCAAGCAACCCAACGTTCCTACCAGCTCCCTCCGCAGGAATGTGTTTTTTGTCCCTGGGTTTTTGAGCTGCATTTGACTTTGTGAAATATTTTTTTTTCATTTAAGACTTCATTGCCTCCCTAGAATTGCCTCCTAATTGCCTCCTAATTGACTGGCAATGCAGATGTTTCTATTGCTAAGCAGCCCACTTTCGATCATTGTATTTCACTTAAGATAGTTTTTGTTTGTTAACCGGCTGCCCATTGCTGCGCTTGCAATTCATTGTGTTCCGTCGCCCATAGATGTACCATATATATATTCACTCCCGCTTTCGCATCTCTGCTATCACTGGGGAAAACCTGCTTCCAGATGCAAAGTCAAGCCACTGTGTCGCCTCATATTCTCCCGCTCCATTTAAGCCACATTGGCTTTTGGTCGTGAACGGGCGTTTTGGGATTTAGCGAGATAAAATAAAGCAGAATAGAAAATGAGTGCACACTTTTTATTGTTTATATTTGTATTGATTATTATAATGTCATCACAAGAGCTGTGTTTTGCCATATAGCGTTAATTAGGAAATAATATGAAGACCAACTTTGACCTCACAGGCTGATGCCGGCTATTAAAATGATCTCACTCTCACAATGGCTCTGTGATTTTCAACAAATCGTCGTAAATGCATCAGATCTGCATCAGATAATGGGAGCTCGGCATGGTTGAGGCTGGTTACTATGTGGGTGGGAGACTGTCTGGAAAATTCCAGGTACGTTAGGTTTCGGGGCTGCAAGATGGCCAGGCGATGGAGTTGTAGCAGTCGAATGAATCAATCTGTGTGGAGCGTTGAGAGAGTCCTCCCTTGATATGCAGGGATTTTGCCCCAGGAACTTTGCTTTCCCTCCGCAAGCCAACACACACTCAATTAAGCCGTTGGCCAAACGTGGCAATATCGGGCCCTCTTGAAATACTCATTCTTGCAACTCAATGTGGCCGTCCTGGATAAATGAAGGGCGATGTGACAGGCGTTATACAACGCGCAACAAATTGCGACCGAGTTAATATTTAATTCTCGCTGATATTGTCAGTGGGCACCGCTGCATCATCACCGGTGTTTGTGCGGTGTGTAGCGTTATGGGCTGTGCCTTTTAAAAGGGGCTCTGGGCTACATTTGGCTCCTAAGTGTGTGCTTATGCGTGTTGTTTATGCTTTTTTTCCCCTTCATATGGCTTGCGAAACGATAATTGTAGCGCAGCTTCCAGGAGATCTCGGGATAATGTTTTTGTTGTTGTTGAAAGTGTCTCTTCGGACCTGGATATGCGATTGTTCTCATTAGTGGCGTGCGCTTAAAGTTGGGCCTCTGTTTGTTGGCAATTCGCAGCGTGTGTGTCTTAATAGGCATAAAAGTATCACGGAGATTTGTTTTAGAGTAGTGTCAGGGGTCACGTAAATGTAATATACGATCAGCAACAAAGGGGTCGCGCCGCATTCTCCAGTAATTACAAGTGCGTGTTTTCCTTTACGGTGATGGAGCAGTGCACGCCCAGTTTTAATTTGTACTTTGAGTCGTGTGTTATCGCTTTTAAACACAATCCTCAGAAGCGCGTTCAAAATAAAAGTTACGATTTAATGAATGCGGGGACATCTTCGCTTGAATTCTAATTTCAAGAGTTCAAGAATAAATTCTGAATTCATCACGTGGTGAACTGTAGTGCCTTCATCGGCTGTAAATGTTACCAGAACCCATTGCATACAAAATGTACGAATTAAAAACATTGATTCTTACAAAACCAATTATATGCATGTATCATAAACTTAAGAGTCAAGATTAATCTACGAATCGATGCACAGTTCCACCAATGACATCCAGTGACTAAGTATGTCGCTTCTATCCAATACAGTTTCATATTAATTGCACGTGGAAATGACAGTTGGAATGTATCCAGTTGGCGCCCGTGCGATCGTGACGTATGGAAACGCAACCTCCGTGTAACTTTCGTGGCTCGCGTTTTGTACTTTGCAAAGTGACGTGTCAGAGACACGGATTCCCGTGCATTGCGCGCGTACGTCGCCTTACGAAGACCCCCTCGTTGGAACTCGCAACAGTTCGCTCTCCAACACTCGTGTGTGGGTTTGCACCGCGTTGTTTTCGCAAGATGTCCGACCATTGGAACCTCATTTGTCAGAAAAAAATATGATAATTGGTTTTTTACCCTTCTATCTGGCAACAAAACTGACACCTTTTTTTACAAGGAGTCATGTTTGCATAGACCACAATGCCTGCAGTCATAATGCAAACAAATACATAACTCTGATAATGTGCACTGTCCTTGAAGTTGATTGGTCCACACCCGAGACAGCTTTCCTTAGAGCCTAGTCTCACATGGGTTGGACCAGATGACGCCAAAAGGCGCACATTATCAGAGTTATGTTTTTTGTTTGCATTATGACCGCAGGTATTGTGGTCTATGCAAACATGACTCCTTGAAAAAAAGGTGTCAGTTTTGTTGGCAGATAGAAGGGTAAAAAAACAATTATAAGATGTCCGACGTTTCGCCCCGCATTGCCGGGAGCTTCTTAAGTCGCGTTTTTTGCTCCGAACGGGCTGTGGAATTTAGAACGTCGGACGTGGCGCTGACGAGCACATTGAAGAGCAAAACAGCGGCACAACCGCGATAACCAAACGCGGCAGCGTTGCAGAGTGAGGATTAAATCAGCCCGCTAAGGCGTCCCTTTAGGCACAGCCTAAATCAATAAGCTTGCTCGTTGCAGAAACTGTTTCACTTCATATACTTAGAAGTCATCAATTGTGAAAAAACAATTTCAATGCGTCGTTTTTCTTTAGGAGCGGGCTCACGTTCGCTCTCCTTTAGAATGAAAAGCCGTAAACAAGGTGGCACGTGGGGTGTGGCAGGGGAAATCTTCAGCGGCGATGGCGAGAGCCAGTCACGGGCAAAGCAACTCGCTTGCAGCGCTTCTTCATTCGGGGCATTACAATGTATCGATTAACATCGATTAATATCGATTCTTAAGCTCACGATACATTTGTCGAATCGCATGTCCAACAGTGGTGGTGAGATGTTATCCGCTTCGCCTGGTATGGAAGGGGCCGTGGGTTGGATCCGAAGCCTGACGCCTGCTGCTGTATATTTGGAGTTTACATGTTCTCTCTGTGGTCACGTGGATTTTGATCCAGGTCTTTCGGGTTTTCCCTCCACATTTAGAAACATTCTATTTATCCAGGTCTTTCGGGTTTTCCCTCCACATTTAGAAACATTCTATTTCATTTAGGATTTGTATAGCGCCCTTTCCAGGGCATTTAGAGTGTTTGGCTGCTATAAATGTCCACTTGAAAAGCCCCTTCGTTGAGAAGCTATCAGTTGTGGCCAGGTCGCTTCTGAAAACTAGCTTAGTGGGCCTTATCTGGTTGAATTGTAAAAAACAAATAGTTTAAATAGTTTCCAATTCGTGTATGTAGTGGATGCTGCCTTGGTTTAAAGGTTACAACACTGGATTGACAATCCAGGGTTCATCCGTTCGATAACCCAGTACCGGATTTACAAACAATGGCCCCACCCAGGAGAAGTGAATTGGCAGATTGAGTACTTGTCTTCCAAAATAATTCGCCGGCATAGAAGGGTAGGCCTCAAATCCACTAGATAGGCCTTCTATAGCCTCCTCTAGTTGAAGTCCTTCTGTCAGCACTTGCAGGGCTGCACCTTTACCTTTTTTTATTATAAATGCGGTGTATGTGATGGGTTTACATGACCCCTGTAGCCACGAAAGAGATTGCCATGTTCCCCACTATTGCTAAATAATATTCATACGTTCTCACCAAGGGACCCATTCTGGGTACCAATTACATTCCCCTCCTCACACCTCACCCCCCGATTAATGACTACAATGTTTGCTTTGTCCGCGACGGCACCGAGCTTTACACGAAGATAAAAAATACATTTTCGGATGCGACGTTCCTTCTTTCTCCTTTGGTTTCCACCCGCTTGTCGCGTGCTTTTCATCTTAAATACGTTTATGCATTTGTCTCATTTTTCACAATGTGTTGCGATCATCGTCCTGATTCTCTCTCCTGGCTGCTGGAATCCCCTTGACGCTCAGCTACAGCTTGCCCCCCTCCCCCCCCCCTTTCACTGCCCCTCTTTATTTCCCAAGTAGACCAAAACACAGCAGCGCTTTCATTGCACATGCACCTAATTCTTATTTTGCTCCCACATGCTTGGCGCCGTCTTTCTCGGTTTGCGTGTGTTTATGTTACTGATGGACTGAAATATGCTGGTCACTTGCACCTGTACCGAACTTTTTCTGGCACGCCTCGTTCTCAAATTATATTTGCACTGTTTTTTTTATTCTTGTGTTTTGTGCAAAATGTCTCGTAAGGACCTCACGCTCTGCAATACCGATATTTGTGTATTTTTAGTTTGTTGCTGCTGTGCTCATGCACGACGGTACCTCCCTTTTGTAAAATAGCCGGGCAACTGATTCTAAACAGGCATCCGTGTAACAAAGCAAAATACATTTGAACGTAGCTGCATTGGATATAATTCCGCTACAACCCATTACACACATCTCCTTCGGAAATGGATAATTAAAGACAAAGCCACAGCAGTGCGAATGTGGCCATGCAACCCAATCTACGGACCATATCGTAAACCACTGTGGCCTGTGCTCCTGCAACGGAGGAGGAGGATCAGTAAAACTACACGAACTCTATCTGCCGAAGCCCTCCCGTAGCTAGCAGTAGCTCGACATGATCGTTTAGCTAATGGACAATTTGTGGCCATAGGAAATGTTAGAATCCCAATAAGACATCTCCGCCGTGGTAAAGGGGTCTAGTTCACAAGAACTCACATTCATCGTGGCCAAGTAGCACGTGACAAGGAATAGTCTTTAAATGTGAGACGCGCAATTGCTTGTCCACGTGTGAGAAGCATCGTGACAGGGGGAACGGTTTTCAGATGTAATGTCTCCTCTTGACATGAGCACAAAAAACTGCGATAAAAAAAAGCTGATCGACGCTTGTTACATTCAGTGTTCTCGAGGGTGTGCAGATGTAGTTCCACTGCGTTGGAGAAGATCGTTGGCTTCAAGTGAACCTTGAAACATAGAACTGCGGTTCTATTATACATATCACAAAAATGTGAAGTGTATACAGTTCAGCTGGCTGGTCCTTTCTCAATCCACTGCTGGATAAGAGCCTCCCAAAGCCGGTGTCGGCCGTGGGGGTTTTGTGACCGTACTTCCCCGTGCTGGTGGTCATCGTGGGTCGGCGAACGGTGGTCCGAAGACCGGCTCGGATAGCACTCGCCGCTGACGGCGGTATCGATGTTGACTTGTTTCTTGCACACGTGGATTGTACTGACACACATCTCCTGTTGCTTGTTACGTTTCAACGCAGAGCTGGTACCATTCACGCAAGCGGAGGCGGTGACATTCTAGGCGGATTCAAGAATAACCGTGACCATTTGCACTCCGTTTTGGCCGCGCGAACCCAGTTGCAGTCACGCATTTTCTTCCCGTAATTCTCGTTTTTTCATTTTTTCCCCCCATCTCAGACTCGGCCAGGAATCTGAAAGCGCCGGAACGCTTACGGAGGAAAGTTGTTCACCTCCTGCAAAACAGGACGGAGTTCACCGTGTTAGCAACCGTCAAGCAAAAGCCACTCACTTC
This sequence comes from Entosphenus tridentatus, assembly GCA_014621495.2. Taxonomy (NCBI): domain Eukaryota; kingdom Metazoa; phylum Chordata; class Hyperoartia; order Petromyzontiformes; family Petromyzontidae; genus Entosphenus; species Entosphenus tridentatus. The sequence goes on along the minus strand of CM025654.2, from coordinate 8,365,544 downwards.
TGGAGTGTTGCTGTCAATCCGCGAAGCGGAGAAAAGGTGAGAAAAGATGCGTGCGATAAAAAAATGTCACGACGTTTTTTTGGACAATCGTTCGGTTTCGGAATACTTTGCCTTGCAGTGTGAAGTGTTGTCACTCGTTAGATTGTTACATTGCAGGGCCGTGAAGAGCTTGTGGCAGCTTGGAGAGGCCTTCATCCAGCAGTGGATTGATCGTGGCTGATGATGATGACAATCGTGATTAATAAGCAGCAGCAGCTAACCTGCTGTTTATGGAGTCAAATGTTCTGCAGGGCAATCAATAATGACTCCCATCCTCCAAGCCAACGCATCTGGGCGCCACCGTGGCGAGATGTTAACTTCCTCGCCTGGTATACAGGAGGTCGTGGCTTCGATCCCGACCTTGATGCCTGTTTTATATTTGGACCTTGTATCTCTCTCTCCCCATAGTCGCGTGGATTTTTCTCCGGGTCCTCTGGGTTTTCCCCTCCACATTTAGAGTCAGCATGCCTTTCGAGTATTTGTCTCATATAAATATCCACATCAGGCACTTTGTTGGGCAATCATCTGTGGCCAGGTCGCTTCTGAAAAAAAAGCTAATAGCTCACTGGGTCTTACACCTGGTAACATAAAATTCGTTTCTATTTTATTTTATCTCTCACCACCACCACCACCTCCTCCACCCACCTCAGAGTGCCCCCCCCCCCTCTCTCTCTCTGGCTCAGCCGGCACGACGCTGTACGCTGGCCACGTTGATGCCACTGATCTCGTTTGTTGCTTCCTCGAGGGGCACGGAGGGAGAGAAAAAAAGACGGCGGCGCTCAGTAGGCAGCGCCAAGTATTCTCATTAATGTCACAGCTTTCGCCTTTGCCCATCGATCGTAATGATTGCCCTTTCTCAACAAATGAAAACCCACTTTCACAACAGCACCCACACTCAAACATGCCGTGTTATCGCGATATTACGATGAATCGTTTAACAATATTGCTGCGTCGTAATCATCGTTTCCTGCCTATTATTAGAGGTACTTCGTATCCTGACAAAATGTTGATGAAATTACAGATTACAATAATTACAGTTCAAAATAAATACCTGTTACCCATTGAAATTAGTAGTTTGTAAAATGTGTCATGGAGCAATAGACAGCATGCAATTATACGATATCATTGCCTTCGTTCACTTAATTGCGTAATTATTATTATTTAGTTCGACTGATGGCGCGTGTGTTGTAAGCATTATAGAATGTAACGATGCAATCATTAGGAGACTCAGGTTTACGTTTGGCGAACAGCTGTTTGAATAACCTTTACGCAGTTGCTATCCATGCTTCTTATTTTGCTTGACCTCACTGTAGCCTTTGACACAACTGATCACCCCACTCTCATTTATACCCTTTCTTCTCTTAGCATCTCGGGCACCGCTCTTTCTTGGGTCTAGTCCTATCTTTCCTCGCGCACTTCAGCTGTCTCACTCAACCACGTTACCTTTACGATCAGTGGAAACAAGAAGATGCTCGGTCTAGTCGGCACTTTGCTTCGTTCATCATTTCGTAATAAAAAAAAAATTTAAACTTTGCTTTATGTAAACCCCCACCTCTCGCTCACACTCTCGCTCACTCTCTTGGTCACTCTCTCGCTCACTCTCTCGCTCACTCTCTCACTCTCTCGCTCTCTCTCGTTCTGCACGCCGCCCTTCTCGCAGTCCGACGGCCTCCGACGGGTAGCTCATATCAGCATGCAGAGCTCCCCGTCATCTGCCACCGAGCACACGGCCTCCTCCCATCGCCCACTGCTCCTTGAAGGCCGGCACGGCGTGGGTCAGCCGCGCATGGCGGAACTGCAGCCATACACCCTGGCTCCGACCAGAGCGCGGAAGATGCCCAGGCTGCACCCCCCCACCCGTCAATGTCCGTGTCCCCCAAAGTTCTGTCCTCTGCCCCCTTCAATTTCTCTCTTTATATATCTCCACTTGAATCCCTCCACTCGTCGTTCAATCTCCCGCATCATTTCTTTGCTGACGACACCCGCATTGTTCGATCTTTCTCCTCCTTCACTGCTGATCTTTGCCCTGCACATCTTCTCTTGTGCGACCAGCCACCCAGTCTCGGATGACCTAACACTTTATCTCAATCAACCCTCGAAAACACAATTCCTCTTCTTCCCAGTTTCACATTCTCCTTCTCCCTGTCCCACTATCTCCTTTCCCCCATTATCTCTTCCTCCGGTAGCCTGTCTGCAACCTTGGTGTAATCTTAGACTCATCACTTTCCCTATTTGACTACATAACTGCCACTACCCATTCCTGCCGTTTTCACCTTCACAACATCCGCACAATCAGCCGTTTCCTCACAATCACTGCCACCACACTCCTCATTCACTCCCTCATCTTCACTCGACTCGACTCTTGCAATTCTCCCTCGATCGGTCTACCATCCTACGCGTTCAAACCACTCCAACAAATTCAAAACTCCGCTGCCCGTATCATCTTTAATCTTCCCTTCCATTCTCACACATCGCCCCCCCTCCTCGTTCAGCTGCACTCGCTCCCCGTTTATTGTCGTTGCCTCTTTAAATGTCTTACCTTTAGTTTATAAATCTCTCCTTGGCCTGGCTCCTCCGTATCTCTCTTCTCTCGTCCCACTTCACATCACTGCCCGTTGTCTGCATTCTAAATCTTTGCTGGCTCTTTCCGTTTCTTCTCCTGTGTGCGCACGGTCTCGGTTTTGCTCATTCTCTCTCCTAGCCCCTCTTCACTGGAATAAACTGCCCTTGCATGACAAATAATCACCCTGTTCCACTCCTCTCTTAAAACCCCACGTATTATATTTTCTCTTGCCCATCCTTCCGTCTCACCTTGTTGTCCTCCCCACTCGTACTAACGCCTTCCCTGTCCTCAACTCACCACGGTCACCCATCATCAATCCACTCGTCTCATTTCCATCTTATTTTATTCCACGCATTGTCACCACCACCGCCGCCTCATTTTACAAATATCCCATCCACTCATCTGGCCTCATCTCGCCAACCATCTTGTACCATAGTCCACTGTACAGCGCCCTGGTTAAGGCGCTATAGAAATGCAAGATAGGATACCTGAAATGCAGCAAAGCACAAACACAATACAAGAACAATTCACGATACAATTGCAAAATCTGATGGACACTCATCATAATAATCGTCGTGCCGTGCAAATGTACATCGTATCCTAGCGTGAAAACGATCTCCTTGCGGCAGCGCGAGCGAGGCGCGCGAGTGAACCACAATCGACCTGTGAGATCGAGTCCAGCCCTCCTCCTCCTCCTCCACACTTGGGGGCTACACGATCAATGCCCTGTGCCTCGCGTGTGCCGCTGTGCAGTCTCGGCGTGGCTCTGCTGTGGGTCCCACCACAATTAATTAGGCGGCCCGTAACGAGCGCTGCTGCGGCTGCTGCTGCGGCTGCTGCTGCTTGCGCTGGAGGATGGGCGCGTTCTTTTGAAGTCGAAAAAGTTTTTACGCACCATACCTCCATATACGAAACCAAATTGAACATTTAACGCACGTCAGGAATTATGTTTGCCGCGGTCGCGATTATGGGGCTGCCACCCCGCACGATTCGGTGACTTTCCACGCTTCAGTGTCGACGTTTTATTCGGCTGTTAATGTTACTTACTTGACGGGCAGGGCTTCTGCGGCGAAAATTATCGTTAATAACCGTTACTGTTACCGCTTCGGTAGCACCACCGGTGTGCTGTTGGAGAGGAATCCACATAGATTTAACAATTGGGTCTGGACGTTTCGCTGGCCGTGACAATCAGCATCATCAGGCGCTTGCGAAAAATAATTGTGAAAATGGCCTCAGGTCCTGGGCCGTAATCAATTGCCATGTTTGTTCATCACGTGACAACTTTATCAATTGGCTCTGTCAGGTGGAGGAGGGTTTATGACACGCATATCACGAGTGAAATCTGACGCAAAAATCAATTATGAATCCATTGTGGTGAATATAGCGGCATATAATGGCCATGGGAGGGTGGAGTGACGTTAAACCCATTGCATGTAACTTATACATATTGATTCTTACACACATGACTTGATGCTTACATCATGAACTTAAGAATCAATTATCAATGACTCAATGCATCGTTCAAACACTAATGGTCAGGGAGATGTGCAGCTGTGCTCATTATCATCCTCTCCAGGGTCTTCGGACGAATAGTCTATAAAAAGAGCAAATTATTTTAATCAATGTATTAAATTTACTGTACATTTCTTGATCACAATGAGCAAGACACTATTTAATTTTCGGACAATATAAACATTATATCGAGCTCGCTGTGTGTTTTTTTTAGACGTGATATTTTTATTTCGTTCTTGAGAAAAAAAAAGTATAACGTTCATATGACGTTTGCAAATATAACTGTTATGAACACCGCAAAATGTAGCACGTAATTTGCTTAACTATTCAGGAGTACAATAGTTTTTTTACCCTTCTATCTGGCAACAAAACTGACACCTTTTTACAAGGAGTCATGTTTGCATAGACCGCAATACCTG
>CM025654.2:8339086-8360611 GCA_014621495.2 Entosphenus tridentatus | reverse complement strand
CTTCGACGTGACTTTCCCGAAAGAACCAAGAAGATGAATCCCTGCAGTCACGAAAGCTTTGCATCGAAAAATTTGCTGCCGATGTCAGACACGAGTCTTCTGCCCGTTATTCACTGAATCTAGAACGCTCTCAACCTCCCTCCCGCGTGCAGATACCTGGAGCTGGAGAGCAGCGGGCAGCGCGACGAGATCCGCGTGCACTACCGCGTGGGTGGGGACGGAGGCGTCCGCGCCACCACTGAGGCCTTCCCGTACCGCCTGGCCGACGGCCAGTGGCACCGCATGGCTCTCACCATCGGGCCCTCCCGCATCCTGCTTCACGTTGACTGCAACAGGCACGTCCGTGTCGTCCACGCGCGCACCCACCGCCCGCTTGGGCTGCCACCCACCACCCCCCCACACACACGCACAATGAGGTGCACGCAGAAGTGCGTGGGGCGAAAAAGCTCGATAGAGAAATGCTGAACACCCAGCCCGACGCAGGAAACGACACCCTGCGAAGACTCAGCGTGTTAAATTGACAGGGTCGGGTTAAGTTCGATGGGTGCGGGGGGGGGTCTGCTGGTGATGTTATAGATTTTGGGGTTCCTCTTGGCACCCTTGGATACCTGCGCTGCCCGTGGTGTCATCGTTAACGCACCGGGACTCGCAATCCAGAGGTCACTGGTTCGATTCGTCCTCCGAGTGTGGCAGTTGAAGCAATGGGGCAGGTTTCTTGAAACCACGCGGCCACCATCTCCCTGGCAGTATTAATGAGCGCACCACAGTTTTAGCTGTCGGCAGGTTCAGTGTGCTGAGGTCAACTCGGGGTACTTCCACCTCTTCCAAGACGTCTGGCCAACGTGGAAGAGTAGGCCAAGGAATGTCTCGCAGAGACCTTTTCCCCCAGCAGTGACGTGGGCAAGTAATTGCAGTGCTGCGGCTTTATATTCATCCAGTCTCACCAGCTCCCCACGTGCAATGCTGGACACCTCGTCGTTAATTATCCGTGGTTATTTCAGTTGTAGTATTTTTTGCAAATGTGATATACGCCTCGTGAAGTTAAAACCAACACAACGTTGTAAATGTATGCACGTAACTGACAGTGAGAAAAATAATAACGCTGTGGTATTAATGAACAACTATCCGATAGCATTTTCCATCATGTTACAATATTGCATTGCGAGATTGCAACATGATGGTAAATAAATACTTTTATGTTCACGTGGAGAGACAGATGAAAGACAGAGACATATCGTCTGCTTATCTATTGTTTGTTATATATATTCTCCACGACAGCGCTAATGATTCTTTTGTGCTATGTATGATATATTTGTGCGTCAAACTAGGACCCAGAGCTTAAAGGGATGATCCTTGCCTATGGCAGTTCGCCAGCATTGATTCAAGCAAGTCTGACTCTGATCCAAAATTTGAGTGTACCAAATCATTGCCACTGAAGTTATGCACTGCCAGAATGCTGTTTGGCTGATGGATCGTGTAAGAAATACTTTTATATTCTAACCTGACGAGACTTATTGTCTGTATAACCCAGACGCATGCGTTGTTGATTATTCAGTTTTGTCCGTTGTCAACGGCAAGGTAAAATATCCCTGGCGATATACTTAGTTGAGATGTGAATTCGGCCCTTGATAAAAAATTTTCCCAATTAATTTTAGTCGCACCTATTTAGCCCAGACCTTTGTTTATGATGTGTGATTGCCTTTAGACAGATTAATTATGACACACGCTTAACAAAGAGAACTATTCAGACGGCGTTACCATTTTTGGCACCTTGATGGCAGTTATTTACGTATTTACTAAGATAGATTGTTTTATTCCGTGAGTTTTAATTGTTCACTGTTGCCAGCTTTGTTTGCTTGTGTAATATATATTTAATTTGTTTTTCGTTACAAGTACCCGATCCACAGTTGTTAATTGATGTATTCCCTGTTTGGAGATGCACTCGTAGTTTTAGCAGTCAGTGCAATATTTTTTTGTTCTTTTACCACGTGTGATGGCGTTTTTTTGTTGTTCTGATTCATATTTCGTTTGTTGTCGTTTATTTCATTTATTTTGATTTTGTCATTTTGATGACCAAAGGTCACTGATCAAAATTAGGCTATCCCCTGATCTCCAGAGTCCTCACCTCGTTAAACAAAACAAACTTGACACTAAAACTGGATTCTTTAATTGTGAGATTACTTGTCTTCCCAATGAGGGATGCCGCCTTGGCGTGATGGTCAGCACACTGAACTTGCAATCCAGAGGGCATCGGTTCAATATGATCTCCCGGTGCGGCAATTTAAATTCTAGGCAAGTTTTTTCAAACCCCCCCTCCCCCATCTCCCTTCACTCACTTCCCCCCCCACTGCCTCTGTTCACTCGGCAATATGAATTTGATAAATGGGTGAAATCCAGTCAATTAGTTGACAGGTCGGTCGCGTGCGGTGGGGGGAAAGTGTGAGTACTCCCACCTACTCCAAGATGTTTGGCCAGCATGGAAGGCGAGGCCAAGTACTCTCGAAAGCAGTGGTTCTTGACGTTTTACTGCAGCCCTGCACCCCTTTGGTAATTATGAATCGTAAACAAAAAATGTATGACGTGAATAAATGCATTAGTTTGATGAAACAAAGTAGTTGTACTGACGTGCCCATGCTTAATTTGCACTTTCGATGACTTAGCTTCTAAAAGAATCTGGCCACGTCTCTCACACCCAGAAAGGGCATCTCGTTCCCCCCAGGTTCTGCGTGCACCCCAGATTAAGAAGAACCACTGCTCTAAAGGGGCTCTAAAGGGGCTCGCTTGATCTTCCTCTGATTGAGGCCCTTCCTCCAGCAGTGATGTGAGTAAGCAATCGCAGGCCGTACGCACCTTTACCTCCTAATGAATTCATCTTTGCCCCCTGCGCTTAGGATTTACGAGCGCGTGGTTGGTCCGCCAGACATGAACCTGCCCGAATCGACGGGCTTGTGGCTGGGCCAGCGTCATTCCAAGCACGCCCTCTACAAGGTACGAGCAGATCGACACAAGCGTGACAAATTTACAAGTGCACGTTGCCCACCTACTTATACAAAAGAGTAAGAACTTTAATTAGAATTTTTATTTAAAGCTTTCGTGACTGCAGGGATTCATTTTCTTGGTTCTTTCGGTAAAGTCACGTAGAAGGGAAATAATAAAATAATATAAATATGAAACAATACAAATTATCACGAAGTTTCGACTGCCTGTGGATTTCACACCTGATGATGATTGCTTGTGTTGCAGTCGAAACGTCGTGAGAATTTGTATTGTTTCATATTGATATTATTTTATTATTTCCCTTTTACGTGACTTTACCGAAAGAACCAAGAGTAAGAACTTTAATTTGGCTCAATGATACTTCCCCTCAAGCACTATTTATTTTGTGACGTACGGTTCCATTTGCCACATCTTGGCCTGGTTACACATTGGCTAATAAACTGACAAGGGTGTATTTGACGACGTGAAACTAAAATAAAATAGCGTTATACTCTATTAGACCTTTGGGTATTCTGGAACAATGTTTGCGAGGCCGCGTGCAGTGGGGCAAAGTGTGCGCACTCCCACCTCTTCCGAGATGTATGGCCGGCGTGGAAGAGTAGGCCAAAATAACCTTCATCGTGGGGGCTCCTCTCGAGCTCCCTTTAAGCGGTGGGCCTTCCGCCAGCAGTGTCGCGAGCAGGCGTTGGCGGCGATGCACCTTTACCTCTTCGTGGGCGAGCACTACCACAACCTCTCATTAATTTACACTCCCTGTGATGCCCACAAAATAACGCGCCACAACAACATGTCCCCAAAAAATAACAAGAGATGAATATCAAAAGGTTTAAGGGAGGGTAGAAACAAAAAATAAACACAAACACCACTTTGAAATGTTCTCAGTGATGTTAAAAGCTGGACATTTATTGACGACCTCTTTCTCCGCGAGACAAAAGCCAGCCCTTGGCATCTCCTTGCCCCATCCCTGGCGCGAGGCAATGTTTTTTCTTCCCCCCCCCCCCCCACCTTTCCCCGGCAATTTCAGATGCCACTTTGTTAGTGACTCCCCTTGACCTGAGCCTTGATCTCTCTACGCAGGGGTTGGTTGACATTCTTAACCGCCTAATGTCAGTGCATATACTGTAATACATTAATATTGGAAGGATAAAAGGACTCCCAAGGGTGAAAGAGGCCTCCTCGGGCCTACCCAACGGTATATCTTTCGTTGCCGAGAGAAGATTATTCACCGCTCGGTTCAATTGACCTCCGAAAACCGGGTGAAGATTTCATCCAGTTTCGATTTAAAGCTTTCGTGACTGCAGGGATTCATCTTCTTGGTTCTTTCGGTAAAGTCACGTAGAATGGAAATGATAAAAAAACATAATAAAATAATATTTTATTAAGTCACGTAGAATGGAAATAATAAAATAATATTTTATTATGTTTTATTTTTAGTAAAAAAATAAAAAAATAAAACATAATAAAATAATATTTTATTATGTTTAATTTTTATTATTTTATTATTTCCATTCTACGTGACTTTACCGAAAGAATCAAGAAGATTTCATCCAGCTTCATCGTCGACCAAGAAGAAAATAAAAGCACAGTTGTATTGGGTAAGTTTTCTGTGGTTTCACGGTTAGATCAATGGGCCTTGGAACCCAGAGTTTGCCGGTTAAATTCGATCTCCCGGCGTGACAGTTTAAACAACGGTACCAAGTTTCTTAAATCACCTTCCCCGCCCCCTACCTCCGTCCACCCAGTGGTGTAAACGCGTGCACCACAATGAGTCGATCGGTAGGTCGCGTGTGGTGGGGTTAAAGTGTGGGTCCTCTGACCTCTGTCAATATGTCTGGCCAGCGTAAGATCCCAACCCTGACGCCTGTATATTTGGAGTTTGCACGTTCTCCCTGTTTCTCCGGGTCCTCCGTTTTTTCCCTGTCAATTTACAATCAAGGGGCGTTTAGAGTATGTGGCTGCTATAAATCTCCACGCGATAAGCTACTTCGCTGAGCTATCATTTGTGGCCAGGTCGCTTCTGAAAAAGAGCGATGTAGCTCAGCGGGCCTTACCTGGTAATTAAAAAAAAATAGTTTATAGTCATAAATTGACACAAAAAAGTGAGACTTTAATTCAGTAACGGATTGATAAAGGGGTTGTAAAACAATCAATCATTATATTAATACATTTACTCGGATGATGATCCCATTGTGTGAATTGTAAGATAGTGCCCTCCAGAGAGGCAGAACAAAACGCGAAATCGCCCTGGCTACATTCTGCTTCCGTCCGCGAGAGCCGACATGGGCCCCGTTACCTGCAACGTGCCTTCTCGCGAGGGTCTCTGCAAGATAATAATTCTTTGCGTAATTTAACGCCGAATGCGTGGTGAATAATAGCTCTTGTATTCACATGCAAATTGCATTGCCCACACCGTAGCGAAATGGGCCGTGACTTAAAGGCCCCAGCGCAATCATGTGACCCGGTTTTGGACTCGTGCGGTTAATTCATTATTCCCGACAGATTCGCGTTTTTTTCCCGTACTGAAATGGCTCGTTCTACATGGCTGGAAGTGCCTTCATATCATGGTGTGCATATCTGCAGCCATTTGAAATCGCTCTGACCGACATAAACTGTGTCACAGCTGAGAACACACGCACGCGCGCACGCTCGTGCACACTCTGACATCCACTTTCTCAACCAATCTTATATTTTGTTCGCGATCGCGATGGTGTTTCGACAAAAAAGCAACGTAATCTATTAGCGATGCAGAGACGCTCTTATTTTTTTTTTACCTATTTTTGCAAGTAAGATTGTAGGACGGAGTTTAGAGGAGCATTGGCGTTGAAAAATGCAACACCCCCCTCCACCCCACCCCCCGTCTCGAGTGATGTGCGTGATGACTCAGTGTACAAATCTATTAATGGTTGATGGCTGTTTAGATACATCAATGTGGGCTAATTACCGTCGGCATGCATTGTAAAGTGTCTAATTTAGGTGTGAAATTCGAAGCATACAAGTAATTTACATTCTAATTAATTTATTTCAAGTGTCGCTTCATTCCATTACCGGAGGATCATAATTTTAGCTCCGTCGGAACAAACCGTACCTTTGAAAAAATTCTCAATTAGTGGCGGGGTAACTTGTTATTTCCCAAGCAATGAATTAATAAGGGAGTAATAAAGAACGAAAAGGGCATTCTCCGCTAGGAAGCAGTGTGCCGTTTTTGGGTGCTGGGGTCAACCTGCACTAGAGACGTCTTCCAGGGCTGCTAACAAACCCGAGGCCTGGAGGTGCATTGATCATTGTCAAAGGCGAAAGCGACCGGCTCGCTCTGATAAACCTCCCCGCGAGGCAGAGAAGGATCGTGCCTGGCCGCGCTGTTTTAATCTCCGGCTGGTGCTAGATCACAGTCGGTGCTTTAAAAGCGCGGACTTTCGAGTGCATTATAAAATTGTTCGCTGTGTTTGGCGTGCGTGTGTTATGGGGTAGCGATGGCGTCATGATTAGCGCATCACGCTACGAACACCGCCCATCCGAGTTGGATTCCCGGCGGCAGTTAACATCGGTGATCGTTATATATGGGCCTTAAATTAGTATGTGATGCGGCATGCGAATATCAATACTCGGGTGACAAAGAAAGCTAGGAATGGTGCTGACTGTTACACCCCCTAATACGCTTTGCCGTGCCTGCCTGCATAGGTGCAAACTAACAGCAATTGCCCCAACAGCCTGTGCAGGTTTTGAAGGGTTTGTGCATTGTGCTGTGAACCCTGTGATCTATTTTAAATTCTCAGCCGCAGCTAACATCGGTTGGCAAATGGTATATGGACCATCGTGGGCCTCTGTTCGTTACCTGGTGCAATGTGTCCATGAGTATCTGCTGATGGTGTGATGCTGACCACGCCACCACCCCGTCGTATGTCGTACCAGCCTCAATGGGTGCTCAACAACAGCAGCTGCGTTTGTCTGCACAGTGCAGTAGAGTACGCTTTGGATGCATGTGGCGTCCAAATGCAACCACATCTCAAGATGCGGGTGGGGGAGTGGGGGTGGGGGGTGACCACTGTTGTATTTTCTGCGTGCTTGTGAATTTTGAAGGCGCGTGTGCTTCGCCGCCTTTGCCTGCTACAACATTTTAATTAAGTGTTAAACTGATTTTTTTGTTGGTTTATATTGCGGTGAGATTTATCGGCGGCGGCACTTTGGAAAGTGTTTGTAAATTTAAGTACAACATCACTGTAACCAGAAGGAATGAGAAAAGCTGTCTGATGCGAGCGTTCTCTTCCACGTAAGATATTTCAAAAGACTTTCCGCCGCATTAGATTTAAGAACCGCAGATGACACGGAGTGAACCTTATGGATATTGATTGTGTACATAGCGCTCCCCCTCCCCCCCTTCTCGATGCTTGAGCGTTGTTTCTATAGATTACCAGCATTGCTTTTGTAAAACAAAGAAAAGACGGCAGAAACTCCCTTGATTATCTTCATTTATTTCTTCGCTGGAGGACAAATTCGCACAAAATACACAGAGAATAAATAAATCAAGTTGTGATTCTAGATTTGAAGTTTTCATGACTGCAAGGATTCATACTCTTAGGTTTTTTCGGTAAAGTCACGTAGGTAAAAAAATAATAAGATAAAATAATAATAGATGAAAATAAATCAATTAAATCACGACGTTTCGGAGGCAACACAAGTCTCCGTCTTCAGGTGGGACCGTCACAGCTAAATGTCAGTAAATGTAAAAATATCAGTAAATTTAGCTGTGACGGTCCCACCTGAAGATAGAGACTTGTGTTGCCTTCGAAACGTCGTGATTTATTTTCATTTATTATTATTTTATTTTATTATTTTTTTACCTACGTGACTTTACCGAAATAACCTACGAGTATGAGTAATCAAGTTGTGTGCGGATGCAAGGTGGATCATCATAAGTGCAGGATCGCGAGCGACGGTGTTGGCTTGAAGAGGCCTTAGTTTCGGAGTGGATTGATCATCGCTCGATGGTGATGATACAAAGACGCGCTATGGAGTGAAAGAAATACGTTTGCCAAAAGAACGACTAATTGGTTCGTTTCTTGTCAATTAGAATTTTACTTATTGCAGCGAGATAGAGAACATCGACTCGTAAGAGTTAATTGAGAACGCTTACCAGGCAATTGCTTTCTTGAGTCTGTTATTGTTCCAAGTAAGAAAAATATGAAACAAATACAGTTCAATGCAGCTGATGGCAAACGTGACAAATCACTTTTGTGCGAGAGTAAGACTCATTAAATACAGTTAATATATCTTGGAATAAAGTTAAACTTTGTATGAACATGCTTTGTGTTTTTATTGTGCAGGGCATATTGCAAGACGTTAGGATCATCATTACGCCCAACGGATACGTCTCACAGTGTCCGGATCTCAATCACAGTAAGTCCTTACCCTCGTCTTTGTGACCAATTAAAGTGCTGATTGTGATAAGTGCTGAGTCGTAAGTTGTCACATGTCCGATGCGGATACTTGATGCACAAAAGGAAATGCAACCCTTTCCCATTCCGATGACGTTTGTCTACATCATCAGTTTTTCTTCTGATTCCGATGCACAATAACAGTCTCCTATATGCTGATAATAAAACCTTGGTGATCTCGTCAAGGAGCGTAAACCATTATACAAACTCCGCTCGTCCTCACAGCGGCTTTTGGTTCACCATCGAACAAAGATGGTCAACCCATCGAGCGCTTTCAGACGCGCTTCTGCGGCCGTCTGGAACGCTCTTCCACTTAGGAAGCCAATTGAGCTGTGCGCTTTTATATCTAGATTGAAAACTAATTTCTTTAGAACTGCTTTTAGCGTTTAGTTTGTTGTCCTTCCCCCTCATCGCCGATTAACACGGTTGACTACGTACCGTGCATACGATCTCAACATAGATACTTACATATGGCTATGCACAGGCGGTCGCTTTGTGGCTGACATCTCAGTGATATGTACACAGCCACAGTAACTGCCCCTTCTCCTCTGCTGCGCACGTTAGCGTGTCCTTCCTGCAGCGACTTCCACACGCTGGTGCAGAACATCATGGACCTCCAGGAGCTGCTGGCCAAGATGACGGATCAGGTATGGCACCTATCTGAGCCGTGGTACAGCATTGTCGGATGTTGCCGTGCTGTGATGGGTAGCAACATTGAACTTGCGATACAGAACATATGTATGTTGAACTTCTTTTGCACCATGCGTAGCTAACCGTGCTAATCGGAGGTCCTGGGGATGGGATGGATGGGTCCTAATGCAGACGAAACTGTTCCACATTGGTGTCTTTGTCTCACCGCTGCCCGTTAGGATGGTGGACTCTACTGATGAGTCCTAATGAGGATGAAAGTCCATTGAGGATGAAAGAAGTCGGCAGTTGAAGCAATGGTGCGAGTTTATTACATTTCCTCCCCGCCTCTGTCAAACTCAATCGTAAAATGTGTGCGACCACAGTTAGTCATCGGTAGGACGGGCACGGTGGGGTAAAGTGTGGGTACTCTAATCCCATCCAAGATGCTTGGCCACTGTGGAAGAGCAATCTATACACCCTCAAAGCCCATCTGTCAGCAGTGACATGAGCAAGGAATTGCAGGGTTGCACCTTTACCTTAAGATGTAACTTGCGAAGGAGGAGAACAATGGATGTGCATATTTTTAAGGCGTTTGCAAAAAATGTTTTGTGCAGCTGCACGCAGCATGCATTGAAATAACTCACCGCTATCATCATTCACTGTGCCCCGCACTGGAAGAATGTCCCTTCTCCACAGCAGAGCGATGTGAGCCAGGTTGACTGATGGTTATAGAATGCACTCCATAATACGGTGCCTTGAAAACGCTGGTAAGTTAGTATAATGCATGCAATCTTCTTCGAAGGGAGTGGTGAGAAAACGTACAGTGAAATGCTTTATACAGCTGTAGGTTAATCAAACCGGTGTGGTATTATAGTTTTTGTTCATTTGTGCATATATATATTACCGCTAAAGCATTCCGAATTTTTTTTTTTTGTGATTGAAAATTGCGCACACACATGCGCAGATCTGGGACACCTCGTGTATGACAGGTCGCACCGCGTGAAAACCCCCAACTCAAATGCACATAACCCCGGAGAACCTTCATGCACGCCAGCTCATGATCTTCAGCTCTGAAGGCGTCTGCTCAGTCTGCTGAGATGCCCTGCACTCAGTGGCGGCTCATCATTGTCGGGGAGCTGCTCCCACCCCCACACCCCCCGGGAAAATAGGATGATGGGAAAAAAAGCCTTAACTACACTGACCTTCTCATTATACAGATTATAAACTGCATACACCCGCCTTCCTCCTACTTCCTACTTCCCCCCCCCCCCCCCCTTTCTATGCCCCATCATCATCATCATCAATCTACTGCTGGATGACAGCTTCGCCAAGCCGCTGTTACGTTCTCACGATCCTGCGATGTAGCAAAATCCACCTAGCGCCTGCACGTGCATTGGTTGCATCGCTGTTAAGACCGGCACGGCAAGCGACGGGGTGGGTGGGGCGGCCAACACCACCCCCAACCGCCTTTGTCTTCCAACAGTGCTGATGTTTACACACCATGCCAGGTGCTCATTTGAGACTGAGTCGATCCTAGGGGAGGCACAGGACGGATTAAAATATCCGGCACTGTTATTGGCCGTGAATGTGACTCGAACTTTGGTCACTGTGTTCGTAGTGCTGTGCGCTAACCATTGTGCCACCGCTCCCCCACACACTATAAATATATTTAGACATGCACAGCATCTTATGCCGATTCTCAGGAGAGTGAGAGATGGATTACTTCGCTGGTCATTGAGCAGTTAAAATTGAACCTCGATGTTGATGGCAGGCACTCCACATGGGAGCTGTTAATTTTGATCTTGTTGTGAAATATGCGCCACACTTTTAATGGCAGAAAGCTTTATTGATGTAATGTTTTACGGTCAGCAAAAAATATGAGAAGGAAAAGAGTAAAAAAAAATACAAGTAACTAAAAAAAAATATGGAAATGCTACCTGACTAACGATCTGCTCGCAATGATCTGCTGAGAGTGTTGAAAAGTGAAAGAAATGCCAGCGATGCATCTGCCTGTTTTAAAGTGGCTCCAAACGCACATTGGGCTTTCCACATTAATCCTCATAACAATGATAGCCACAGTCGATTTTTTTTTGCCCGTATTAAATAAGGCGGTGTCAAAAGAAATATTACTGTTATTAGGCAGGCAACGTTTCACCTTCTTTCATGATTTGAAGCATTATTACGATTCTGGGGTCATCATCGGAGTCAGGAATCATTATTTATCATTTTTCCATTGTGGCAAATATATTGAGTCAAGTGTCTGCAGAGTTCACATTAACGAATGGAATAAGGCAACACATATGCATTGGAAAATATTAGTTTTTTATGCAGATGCTTGCAGTTAAATGTATTTTTTGCGAAGGAGTGTTTATATTGCCTAAATTGTAATTGTATAAACGTGGCATGTGTTCGCTTACCTCCTTGTACAGCATTAAGTTATCGGATGGTAAATTCGAATTAATTTTCAATCCTCTTCTACCAAGAAATGTGCAAGGTTATTTTTTTTCTACAAACGAAACAAAAAAAAGTTTTGCTGGCTGGGGAACGGTTTGGGCGAGAGCTCGGTGGTGATATCGCCGCACACATCCGCGTGATCACATCGCCTGCATCCCGCAGCGTTGAAAACGATTTAACTGTTTAAAAAAAAATAGTTTACCACATGAATCCCACTGAGCTATACAGCTATTTTTCAAAAGCGACCTGGCCACAAATGAAAGCTCAACGAAGTTGTTCATCGCGTGGACATTGTTATAGCAGCAGCCAAATAATCACGACACAATATCATTCGCCACTGATGAAAACCGCGGCCAGGAATTAAATCGGGGTCGTCAGGTTTGTCATGCTGTGCGTGAACCACTGCACCACCGCTCCACTCTCCGCCCCTCCAACCCCAACACACATAGCGACGCGTATTGCTTCAATGATTTTTGAACCACATCAGTAAATTTGAACGCCAGTTGCTCCACGGGGGGGGGGGGGTGTTTTAATTTTGCGTTTCCATTCCGTAAGTGGAACCCCCCCTCCCCCCCTCCTTGCTCACAGGGTAGGCGCAGTCGGCAGCCTGCGGGGAGTAATGGTCGCACGTGCGGCGTTTTTGAACGACGCTGTGACGTTAGCAGGAAGGCGCCACTGCGGTGATTCAGCCAATGATCCGTGTTATGCAACAGGCGACGGACAATGTTGCGAGCCGTCCTATTCCATTCGAGACTTGCTCGAAGCTGTCTCCGCCTTTTTACGTGCAGGCGATCGCAAGTTATTACCATTTCAAAGCGTTACGCCAAAAAAAAATAGCTTTTCCCAAGATATGGAGTTTCTAGATATTCATTTATTTCTATCCGGCCCTAATACGAAATCGCCTTGAAATGTGCACGATTCTTGCTAGATTTCAAAAGCTAAGCGGGTTTGAGCCTGGCTGGACCTCGGATGGGTGACCACCATGCGGCTACAGGACTGTGCTGTGTGGTGGTCAAAATAATGCTGGGATTCAACTTCGCTTGTTCAACTGTACTTGTGTTGCCATCGCGTTCATGCCCCCCGCCTCCACTTATCCGGCAGTGGAATGACAAAACGCCCCACACGTGCGGATAATCCAGAGCGAATTATTCCGAATGCACCCAATCCCATCGCATCTTCATAGGTAAGCAGCGGTGAGTTTGGTTAGAACGTTGATGGAAAACGTCTGGGGAATAACAGGTGTTACAGGCTTGGGCTGCATGGTGGCGCCTCGGTGGCGAGATGTTTAATCCCTCGCCTTGTACGCAGGAGGTCGTGGGTTCGATCCCGACCTTGACGTCTGCTGTATATTTGGACTTTGTAATGTCTCTCTCTCTTTTCCCCGTGGTCATGTGCGTTTTTCTCCGGGTCCTCCAGTTTTTCCCTCCACATTTAAAATCGACGTGCGTTCGTAGCTGCTATAAATTTGAACGTGTGGAATATCGCAACATTCTCTGGCTAGAAATACAATAATGGCTGGCTTTTTCACTGAAATCACTGTCGTGTAACTGACATTTTGTACCAGGCTCTGTTTAGCCAAAGGAACCAAGGTCACGTGTGTGAATTCGTGCGTCTATACATATGTGTGTATGTGCCCGTGTTTTGAGCGTCTACGTGCGACCAGTAATAGTGACTAATATTTTACTTGGTGCTGGGCCTCTCCTAGGTAGACTCATCCTTAAATGAGTACCTGGTGTGAGGTGCAAACATGAGCACTGGGGGAGACAAAGGTTGCTGGGAATGGTCCTTGCTACCCCCTTCCTGTGCCGTGCCGGCCTTCATAGGTGCTTACTAATTGGACTCTCCCCAACAGTCTGTTCAGGCTACACGGGGGATATTTGTCTTTATGTCGTTGCGTGCAAGCGCACGTTTGTTTGCGCACACGGGTATATGTGTAATAATTGCATGCAATGGTTGATGTTTGTGTGCGTATGCATTGTATGCGAGGCCTCAAAGAGCACCTAGCCTGGCACAGGCGTTGGGGTGACATCACCTTAAGTTAGTGGCAGCTGTTGCTGTTGTTGTTGTGTGTTCGTGTGTGCTGTCCACCAGCTAAGAGGTGCTGAACACCGCCTGGCCGAGATGGCAAACTGTCGCTGTGAGTTGACGTGCAGAGTGGAAGGAGTCACGTACACAGAGGAGCAGCGCTGGGAGACGGGCTGTAAGATCTGCTCATGCAAGGTACCAGGCAGCAGTCTGCGGCAGATATTTCATTTATTCTTCCATCTGTCTGGCCGTCTGTCAAAATTAGTTACGTTCTAATAATACAGAGCTTTCGTGACCACGATTGCAGGCAAATTTATGTTTTTTTTCTTTTTTACAACATCGCCGATTCCAAAAACCGATTGCTCACTCTCTGTACAAATTACAGGGAAGCCATCGTAGACCTGCGTTCCAGAAGTCGGCGGTTCGATCTCCTGTCGCACCAGTTGTACAACGGTGCTTAAATAAACGCAACTATTATTAATTTTAGATAAGGTCCACTGAGCTATATAGCTATTTTTCAAAAGCGACATGGCCACAAATGATAGTCCAATAAAGTGGCTTATCACGTGGGAATGTATAGCAGCCAAATACTCTAAACGCGTGACGCTGATTCTAAATGTGGAGGGAAAAACCGGAGGACCCGAAGAAACGACCACGGGGAGAGAGACATGCAAACTCCAAATATACAGCAGGCGTCATTGTTGGGATCGAACCCACGACCTCTTGTGTACCAGGCGAGGGAGTTAACATCTCACCACCGTGGTGCCAAATCCCTCCCCACCCCACCCCAGCCTCAGTCTACCCAGCAGTATGGATGGGTTCACCAATTTTCTGGATAGGACATTTATAATTCTATAACGTTATTTAGTCCACAAACACATTTCTCATTCCCTTTATAAATGACACGACCGTAGATTGGAAAGCCAGAAATCATCAGGTCGCTGCCAGTTATGAATTACCAGTGGAGGCATGCCATCAATACTTTACGTGATCACTGTCTATTATTCAAATTGCTAAATTAATTCCCATAAATGAAGCCGATGGCAGCTAGTACTTATTCATACTGGCATCATCACTCGTAATGTATGCTATTTACATTAAATATTGTATGTCATCTATGTCAACTATTCACATACGGCGGTGACTTATTGTTGCCTTTGTGTGCCGTCGGTGAGTTATCTAAGTGCTAAAAGCTGCCATTCTGTTCGTGTTCGCGACCTCGATTGCAAATTTCTCAGACAATGAATGCGCGTGCTGCACACGGTAGATGGTAACGTGATGTGTTTCTCAAGAATGGGCCTGCATTTTGTTAAGTGGTACGATGCACTGAGAGTGAGTTGGCATTAACGATGCTAGATTTGCGTCAACGTGAATCTCGTTTCGACCACACTGACACGTGCTTGGCAATTTTATGTCACTTGCTCCAATCGCCTGTCTCCTCGGTGTGCTTTATTGGAAACTTTTGACATTTTGCCAGGTAACACATTTTGAGATGCTCATTATTCACCTTTGTCGGTTTCACGTTGCCACGTTGGCAACGGTGCATGAGCAATAGGATACCGGCCGTGGTGTGAATTTTAGCACCCTGGGCTTGCAGTCCAGAGATCACTGCTCCCATTAGAACTCTGGCCATGCCAGTTGAAACAACGGGCAAGTTTCTTAAATTGCCACCGCTTCTGTCCACTTGCCAGTATGAATGGGTACACCGCAAATCATCGATAGACAGGTCACGTGTGGTGGGGTAGAGCGTAGGTACTCGCAGCTCTTCCAATGACATTTGGCCAGAATGGAAGAGTAGGCCAAAATGCCCACTAGAGCTCCCTTGAGGATAGGTCTTTCCACCAGCAGTGACATGAGAAAACAATGTCAGGGCTGCACCTTGTATGAGCAATGCGCCTGTAATTGACTGATCGTTAGTTAATTTGGCTTTCTGAAACTTCCGTACTATTGACAATTTGTCTTTGTGGCATCTAAGCGTGATGTCATGGGTTGGTGACGTGGCCTAGCGGTATCGCGTTGGCTGCTTGTTGCAGAGGTCCACTGTTTGATTCAGCGGCTGCCCTGATCATCACTGCGGGTGAATAATCCAGAAAGCTACGACTTGCCACCTACTTCACAGAGGACGTCAAAGATCCCGTGACGCCATTCCCAAGAGTAGGCCCCTCGTGTGTGCCAGCGTGACGGTCACAAATTTGCCAAATTTCGAATTCAGCAAATCATCGGCCCTTACAGCAAAAAAACCTTTGGCAGGACTCTCCTACAACAAAAAGATCCCGAGACTCGGTGAGGCTCTTCTGGCCCAACGAGCGCACTGCACCGTAAGTCTTCTCGAGGTTCCTTAACTTGGGCAGGCCAGCTCAGCTCTGCGCAGCCCCCCGGCGGGGAGTTTTAAAATCCTTTATATTAAGTTCACTTGCTTGCTTGCTTGCGCGCTTACGACCGTGCAAATCTTTCGGTCGTTTTTTAACCCACATCCCGTGATCCAATCGAGCTGACATTTTTTACACAGACTCGTTGTGCGTGACAATTTATTTTCGTGAAAAAAATCCCAAATTTTACACTTTTTAGGCAAATTTGTTTTTATATTTAATTACCAATTGCTTAATGGTGGCAGGCAATCATCTGACCCATAGGTGGCAGCCATCTCAAGCCAGAGGACGAGAGAACTCTAGCCGCCACGCATATAAAGGATTTATAGTGAAAAACTTTGTTTTTACGGGTTAATTTTTTGTTTGTTGCCAATGGGTAAATAACATCCTGATGGAGTCAACGCTTCTACCTTGCAGAATGGGAGCGTGGAGTGCGAGCAGCTTGCGTGCCCTGCGCTGCAGTGTCCTTCGGACTCCGCTGCCATATTCATCCCCAACAAATGCTGCAAGGAATGCCGACGTAAGTGCCTTTTTGTAACCCCCTCGCCTCGCTTTGCGTAATGAATGGTGTCTCCTTTGACTAACCCTCGTCCACCTCCTTCCCCCCCCACACCCCCCGCCGCTTTCTACGTACGTTTATCCCTCCCGCCTTTGCCCCGTAAATCAATTAATGTGCAATGTCCTTGAAGGCAATGTTGGCACAGGGTGTGGGCATGTCCTGGGGTTGTTTTTGCGATGGCGAGTGGCAGGCAGGTGTTTATTTTCGAGTGGGGGTGAGTCCGATTTTCATTTTGTAAAAAAAGTGCCGGGCGCGTGAGGTCGTGAATATCGGAACGAGACAAGCTGTGAAGGGACGGTTCAGCTGCGAGCATCTCTCGGTCTGGCTCTCCCCGGCTCTACGGCTCTTTTTTTTTGCCATGCATAATTTGACTCGAACGCAGGCCGCAACTTGCCTCTTTAAAGTGATCTTTAATATATACCACATAATGCTGGTCTGTCTATCAAAGGTTCACTTTCAGCGTTCTCATTTTGATACGAACAAAAAAAAACAGTTATCCTCTATGAAATGTTCTGCTAAAGGATTGAGCACAGTTAAGCCCAGGTTTTTGGTAAAGCTGTGTGGATGTAGGGTTAACGCTGCAAGCAGGCAGCGTGTGACCGAAGCCTTTGTCTTTGTGTAAGCTCAGGATGGGGGTGCTAGCCCATTGAACCCCCTTCCCTGCTCCCCCCACTTCCCCCCCTTGCAATTTATTACATCCTAGCAAGATGACAGAAGATATATGAACAAGAGATGTAGATGTCGTGAGACGAGAGAAATATCGACACACTTTGAGATGATAGTGTGATGAGAGTATTCGCGTATGTATGTTGAACTTCTTTTGCACCGTACGTAGCCGACCGTGCTAATCAGAGGTGCAAGAGAAGAGAGATACGGAGAAGAGAAAGATATGAGGGAGATAAATTGGCTTCATCTTCTTGGTTCTTTCGGTAAAGTCACGTAGAAGGGAAATAATAAAATAATAAAAATTAAACATAATAAAATATTATTTTATTATGTTTTATTTTTTTATTTTTTTACTAAAAATAAAACATAATAAAATATTATTTTATTATTTCCATTCTACGTGACTTAATAAAATATTCGGCCACAATGCAAGCAGCCGTCCTCAGGTGAAGAACAAGTCTGTCGGAAAGACAGCGTCTGATTCAGACACTGTCTTTCCGACAGACCTGAGGACGGCTGCTTGCGTTGTGGCCAAAACGTCGTGAGAATTATTTTATTATGTTTTATTTTATTATTTTTTTTATTTCTCTTCTACGTGACTTTACCGAAAGAACCAAGAAGATGAATCCCTGCGGTCACGAAAGCTTTACATCGAAAAATAAATTGGCTTGTTGAGTTTATTAGGATTTTAATTTGAGGTTATATTTGATACACCCCTATTTTTTCTATTAATCATGGGCCACCTTGAGCTGCTTAAGCACCTTAGCTTATGCCTAGCGCCACCACTGCAGATACTTATCCCCAGGGTAACGAATGAGGTGCCTTTTCAGAATGAGTACATCAAGTAGGTTTATGACCTAACTGTGTAGAGAGCGAATGCTGTCTCTTCATAGACACGTGGGGTTTTCTGCAGGCACTCAAGCTTCCTCTAAATACTCGAATATGGAAACAGCCAAACAGTTGAACCGATGTACTTTACTGGAATAGGAGGTGAGAGTAAAATAATGGATTATTGAGACTACCAATGTAGACATCTGAGTGGTATCACCCCATATGCTTTGGTTTTCTCCGCACATCTCAAACACTCGTTGTGATGTTATTGTCAAAACATCCTAAAGCAGGACCGTCCTCGAAATTGGTCTTTAGACTCATAAGTATGAAGGGCATTGTGATTGAAACTGCTGCCATTGTTTCATGGTTAGCACACGTGATTTGTGATGTAGAGGTCACCGGTTTTATCTCCCGGCACGGTAATTGAAATCATGCTGCGAGTTTCTAAACATTTCATTTTGTTCCCATCCACCTCGATTTATAAATGGGTACACCACAGTGAGTCAATTGGCAGGCCGTGTGTGGTGAAGTAAACTGAGGTACTACCACTTTTTCCAAGATATTTTGCCAGCACGGAGGAATAGACGAATGTATACTCGATAATTGTTTTTTTACCCTTCTATCTGGCAACAAAACTGACACCTTTTTTACAAGGAGTCATGTTTGCATAGACCACAATACCTGCAGTCATAATGCAAACAAAAAACATAACTCTGATAATGTGTACTCTCCTTAAAGTTGATTGGTCCACACCCGAGACAGCTTTCCTTAGAGCCTAGTCTCACATGGGTTGGCCCAGATGACGCCAAAAGGTGTCATCTGGGCCAAAAGGCGTCATCTGGTCCAACCCATGTGAGACTAGGCTCTAAGGAAAGCTGTCTCGGGTGTGGACCAATCAACTTTAAGGACAGTGCACATTATCAGAGTTATGTTTTTTGTTTGCATTATGACTGCAGGTATTGTGGTCTATCCAAACATGACTCCTTGTAAAAAAAGGTGTCAGTTTTGTTGCTAGAGAGAAGGGTATAAAACCAATTATCATATTTTTTACTGGCAAATGAGGTTCCCATGGTGAATGCATACTCGTAGAGGGCCTCTCTAGAGCTCCCTCTCGTGTGGAAGCTCTTCAGCCAGCGGTGGCACGGGCGAGAAATTGCAGGGCAGTACCTTTATATATTTAACCTTTGAATGAAAGAGTTGAAAGGAACAAAACAAAAAATATCAACGGGGCTTTGTAGTTAAACAAAAGAATATAATTACTTTTGGGAAGACAATGCCTTTCCCCTAGCGTGAGTCATTCTTTCATTTTATTTTCGGAGCGCACCTGAAGCACGCCGCTCTACCATCCGGGGCAATCTTTAGAGTGAAACGAGTGGACCGGTGATGGATGGGACGCCACGGGGGTGGGGTGGGTGGAGTGGGGGGCTCTGGGCACGTGGCCATCGAGGGGGGGGCACGGCTGAGATTTGTTTCACGGACCTACAAACAAACAAAAAAGCCTTGCAACAGCGGTGGCCGTCACGGGCCGAGCAGCCGACGGCAACCGTTCTTGGTAATGTATGCTCGGTGTAAACGCGCATTTGCATTGGCGCGAGACGGAGAGTGTGAATCAGCATGATGGGTCCTGCATTTAAGTGTTTCGGATTAGAATGCCACGTGCGCAGAGCGGGGGAGGACTTTGCTGGCAAATCAGAGAGGGGGGGGGGGGCCCCGCCGTAAGTTATTTTCGCCGTGCGGCAAAAAATATCATGCTGTCCTTTTGTGCCTTCACGTGCACAGAAAAAATATTTGTTGCTAATGGCCGCGCAGCCACTAACTTAGTTTGAATATGCCGCAAGTACTGTCAAATTAATCATGATGTCCCGTGATTGTTTTTTGTGTGTTTATTGTAATTCTTTTTCTACGACCGTCATTCATTTGTAACGTTTGAATTGTGGTATCGCCAATTCTTAATTTCAGCCCGAAACAGGTCGGAACGCGCTGTTCCAGGAACGATTGTCACGCCACATCCATCCCGCCTTATTTTGTCCTCGTTACGTTTTATAATCCTGTTCGTATCATTATAGGAATATAAGATATGATGAATAGGCTGTACCTTGTGATTTAGTGACAGTGCTTCATGGTGATTATCCTGACTCCAAACCAGCAAGTCTGCCGTGAGCATATCGAGTGAGGAAATGAAGCCCTGAGTATCGCTCGCCGTTAATGTTTACCCCAGCGTGCTAACGGTGCCAAAGGTGTCCTCACGAGCATTGCCTCTGAGAACTCGGCTCTTTAAACAACAACAACGTACACAATCAGAACCATTTGTTATTCAATTGAAAGCAAGCTCCTGTGCAGGCTTCGTCATTCCCCTTTCAAAAAGATTGTCCACGGGCAGTCCCACGTTGGGCACAAGATGATTACCGAAAGAATTGCAGAGTAAAGGTCAAGTACATTCCCATGTCGGTCCACATTACCCTGTACAGTATACCGTCACGGACTTCTCTGAATGAACCCCCTGGTGTATATATCACAAAAAAAGATAATTGTAACCCTCCCCCATCCCTCCACCCTTTCCCTCCTCAGAAGCCATGAAAACAAGTTTAGTTATTTCCAGCGACTGAATAGAATGGTGTTTCAATCTTATTTCCGCTTTTGGAACAAACGCCTCCCAGAGTTATTTTATATGCTCTTTGTGATGGAAGCCTCCTGGCTGAGCACTCGATTGTTTTGGGTTTGTCTCTCCCTCTCTCAAAGCGAATGATCTATTTATTAAAGAACACATATTATATATACACACATATAGTGCACCGCAGCATATTTGACTGGCTCTCACCGATGTATAGGCGTATATGTGATAAGGTCTTGTGAGTTTAGAAAATGAGTTCTAACACCATGCACACATATCTTGTTGGAAATAAGAAATTACATTCTGCTTTAAAGATAAGAGAATGCTTCCCTGTGCTCTAGAAGCTAGTGAATGTGTCATGACGACTTCGACGCACTTGTCTTGAGATAGTTTCCTTATTTAAGGAGCCACGTGCTCACAATCGAACAGCGGAGACCCCCACTGCAACAGCTCCAAGTCTCCCACGCATCTCCCTTATATACAGTCCGAGGCCACGCCCCCATTCCCGAACCTTCTCGATGGTTCAAGACCGCTCGCTCTGCTAGCTGACTCCACCATCCTTTTCCGTCACCTGGCCACGCTCCTGTTCTCGGTCATTCCCGTAGCCACCAGTCCATTCGCACTGCAGGCTGACTCCCCTATCATTACATCCCGTGGCCACTAGTCCATTCACACTGCAGGCTGACTTCCCTGTCATTACCTCCCGTGGCCAACACTAGTCCACTCGCACCGTCGGCTGACTCCCCTGTCATTACCTCCCGTGGCCACCACTAGTCCACTCACACCGTAGGTTGACTCCCCTGTCATTACTTCCCGTGGCCACTAGTCCATTCACACTGCAGGCTGACTCCCCTGTCATTACCTCCCGTGGCCAACACTAGTCCACTCGCACCGTAGGCTGACTCCCCTGTCATTACCTCCCGTGGCCACCACTTGTCCACTCACACCGTA
>CM025654.2:8314254-8329441 GCA_014621495.2 Entosphenus tridentatus | reverse complement strand
TTCTACGTGACTTTACCGAAAGAACCAAGAAGATGAATCCCTGCAGTCACGAAAGCTTTAAATCGAAATTTATCCCTGACCTAGTCTGCGAATGTTTCTCTGATTCACCTGGAGTGCCCAGGGTAAGCTCACCCACGCATGCGTAGCACCCAATAGCGCTTTCTAAGGGTCCACTAAGCAGACAGGATCATGAATCTGCTTGCTGTGCTGCCGTGTCCTCACCACCACGTCGCAGTCTAGCGGAAGCCTTTCCTTCTAACGCCAACCGTGCCAGCAACAAATAGCGCTCTCCATGGTTCATGAGAACTTGGGAAACGAGGGGATTAGGAGGGAATTCCAGAGTTGAGCAGTGCGGAGGAAATGAGCAGAAAGTGAATTGTTTTAACCTACAGTGTGGTGGTTGAACCAGGTCGGTCTTGTAGACCGTGCCCCGAACGTGACGGGAAGAATCAATGAGTGAAGTTAATGTCAACAGAAGCCATGGTAGCAGTAGGGAAGTGCTGTGCCCTGCAGTGTGGTGGTTGAACATGGACGAGGCGAAACAGACAGTCTGGTAGACTGAGTGCTCAACATGAGGTGGCAAAATCAACGGGTGAACTTCATGGGAAAGTGTTCGTGAGTTTGGGAGTTTGTCACCCACAAACCCTTGCCTTGATAACATACGCTTTATGACAGGCATGCGTTTTTGTTCAACCTGATTGCAAACATTATTAGAGAACGTTCCTGTTCGCTCGCCTGCCGACAGGGCCAATTCCAGGGGCAATTCCAGGGTGTCTGTGGCCCCTTGTGGGAATATCTGATGGGATGCCAAACAGTGAACCATTGTGTAAGCCACTACAGGATAAATGTTTCATATTTGGCGGTTTTCCACATGTGCATTCGTCTGTTGATGCCCACAGTGTGCTGAAAATGCAACGGACACGAGCCGCAGATCTATGATTTTCCTGCTTAGTCGTGCTGTACGAGCCCTTGATTAGGATAAAGTTTAGAGATTTAGGAGGATACGTTCGTTAAATTAGGTAAAAATAAATAAATAAAATCCTGCTCAAATAATCATTGTGGAGATCGTAATTTGTTTAAAGCCCTGAGCTTCTCCATAGTAAAAGCACCGTTGACTTTGTCACAAAGCGATACCTACTTTGATAATTGTTTTTTTACCCTTCTATCTGGCAACAAAACTGACACCATTTTTTTTACAAGGAGTCATGTTGCCAGATAGAAGGGTAAAAAAAAACAATTATCATATTTTTTACTGGCAAATGAGGTTCCAATGGGATACCTACTTTATCGACCTCAAAGGGATTATGGCCCGAGTCAACATTCAACCAGGACTTTGCCTGAAGGCGCCAGGTTTTCTTTTTTTTAAATCAACTTATTTTGTAACGCAAGGTTTTCCAACCACTTTTGTTCTTCAGATTAGTCTCCCGCATCTTGTGAACTGGGAGATCCACGTGGAAGAGAGAAAAACATTGGCAAGGTCATGCTTCCAGCTCCCAATGCTTACCTCTTGATATTTCGCTGTCTGAAAGGTTGCTTTTTTTGCTTCAGTGGCATGAAAATAAGTCGGCCCCATGCTCCCTGTAGCATATAAATGTACGTGCCTTTGTTCTTTTGAAATCGTTCTTGGCAGATGTTTAAATATATATATACATAAATATCGCGGAATGTGAAAGTTTTGTGCGTCAGAGGGGCTTTACACCATGTCCGTGTAGAAAATTCTGCGGAACAAAACTAAATCAAATAATAATGGGGGGGGGGGGGGGGGTAATCAGGATAAATTATTTAGCTGTGCAGAGAGTCATATAATGGGTAAGTTTACAGTATATTTTATATTTAGTATTTTGTGTTACTTATTTTCCCAGGTGAAACCTAACTGAGCGATGAGATATTTTTCAGACGCGATTTGGTCACAAATTACAGCTCATCGAAGTGGCTTGTATTATCATCATATTTGGGAATTGATAGTCGTAGCCAAATAATTTAAATGCGGGTTTCTCTATGTGGTGGGTTAAACCGGAGGATTTGGCGAAGAGCCACACAACGACGGGAGAAAAACACGCAAACTACAAATATACAACAGGCATCGTCATGGTCCGGGATGAAACCCACGACCTTCTACGTACCAAGCAAGGGAGATAACATCTCCTCGTGAAAGCAGCAACATTTTACGAGTTCGGATATATATTTTTTCCAATTTACTGTAGATTTTACACTTTTATTTAACATGATCTACCGTGTGATTTACCGGTTATAGTTTTCAATCTGCTCTATGAAGCGGATGATAAAAAAAACATCCTTCCTAACATTCTACCTCTGTGTGTGTGCCAAGGGCAGAAAATAGTGTTGTCTTAAATTCAACGACGTATTTGTAGCCTTATTCACACCCGCCACACTCGGTCCTATTGCTCATTACAGCGGCATTACAAAGCACGAGACCTTGAGAACGATATTCATGACATTCATATTCTATCCTCTCCAAATAAATAGTTAAGATCCTTATTCAGTTGCCTTTTCACTGCCACATCTGATGACTTCAATGTGGTATACTTCTGCCCACAAAGTGCATTTATTGTTCTAGGATATTCATTATAGATGATTTGCTCTGTGTGTATTCTGAGAGCACATTTAACCCCTCCTGTATTCTCACTACTGCATCCTTAGTAAGTACTTTAAAGGCTACACGTGTGTGTGTGTGCGCATTCCCTGATTAGCAATTACCATTTTCTCGCCCATAGTCCATCTCACAGCTTGTTGTGTGTGGATTTTGTCTTTTTATGGATTGGTCTGAATTATTTAATGCACATACGCAGTGCCTATGCGATATTTATTTGGAGTCTATTACATTATATATATAAGGAACGCCGCCATGGTGCGACGGTTAGCACGCTGGATTTGCAATTCATAGGTCACCCATTCGATCTCTCGAAGGGGCCGTTTGAAAAGTTGAGAAGGTTTTTCTTCTTCAATCCTCCCTCCCTACCTCGCCTCTGTCCACGCAGCAGTGCAGCCACCGCTGGTCGATTGGCAGGTCACGTGTGGTGGGGTAAATTGTGGGTTCTCGCCCACCCCTTCCAAGGCAAATGGCCAACCTAGATGGGGGACGCTGCAGAACTCGGACCATTGGTAGCCCTGCCAGCGAAGGCGTGCGAAAGAGGAATTTCAGGGCGGCAGCTTTACCTTTTGCATGCATTGTTGTATGTATCTCTAGTGTATAACACAGCTTCTAGATTTGAAGCTTTCGTGACTACAAGGATTCATACTCTTAGGTTTTATCGGTAAAGGTAAAAAATGATAAAAATTAAATAATATTAAATGAAAATAAATCAATTAAATCACGACGTTTTGGAGGCAACACATTTATTGTATCAGTAAATTTAGCTGTGACGGTCCCACCTGAAGACGGAGACTTGTGTTAGTTAGAAACGTCGTGATTTAATTGATTTATTTTCATTTATTATTTTTTACCTACGTGACTTTACCGAAAAAACCCAAGAGTATAACACAGCTCTCCAATGCATGTCATTTACAGAGACTATTTATGACTTTTGGCATCTTTTTTTAAAGAGTGACAGAGAGGACATATTAATGTGTCAGTTATTATTATGAGTATGCTTTGGCATATTTGTAGAAATGCGTCTTTATTTACTTTTGAAATGCAATCAAATGCACTTTTCACTCAATAAATGTGACATGTCAGAGGATTCACGAACCTGACTTCGTTCGTAGCGTACAGCAGGAGGAGGAGATGGCAGTTATATTTTTGTTCTGCCTTCATTTATTTATTTCGCGAACACATCTCAAAGTCTGAAGTGCAGAATCATATATTTATTTCTTTAATGCCACTAAATTAATCCAGGAAACTTGTAACTGGGACACAGAGTGGTACGAGTTCTTATATTAAACTAAACTCCGCATCATTTACGCTGCTTTAGGAGGCTCCCCTTCCAAGCCGGCATTGCGAGCCCCATTATGTCAACGTGTCCTGCACTGATTCAACGGTGCTGGATTGCATCCGAGCTGGAAAAATCGGGGCTTGCCGTCAAATTAGGCACTGCAATGGAATGGTTTATTTATGAACCAAAAAAAAAACCTGTCAACTCCTTTGCTAGCCGACAAAAGTGGGGTGGCAGTTCTTTGTTTCCGTGATGTAGTACCATAACATTTGCAATACGTGACATAGTATTCAAAAACGTTTCTTGGTGTGTTGGTGGTGTTCAAAACGAAACGTCGGTTAAGGCTATACCGGGGGGGTGGGTGATTTTTGACTTTGGTGCATTTTCATGTTTAGTCATAAAAATACGCTGATTTGTTTCTCGTATTCCATGCTCCCGTGGCAGGGACGAGTCCATTCATAGGACAACCACAGTTGACTTCCCCCACAAACTGGCGTTCATTTTATCAACCCCGGAAGAGTGATGGGCTGAGCCTATTCTCAACCAGAATTTGAACTCACAGCCTCTGATTGCGAGCCCTTCACTTGACCGCTGAGCCACCAGGCCACATATTACAGGGTGGAGTCGCATTTCCTCTTCGTCATGAGACATAGTTCCATATATTTTTCAGTGAACGGCGTATTCTTCAAATGCGTTTGGTGTTTGCGGTGCATTAACATGAATGCTGGTTGTTATTTGAGCAAAGTATGTAAGTATATATGTATGCTGAACTTCCTTCGCACCGTATGTAGCCAACCGTGCTAATTGGAAGTGCTTAAGGCATTGACTTAGAGCAAAGGGATTGACCTAGACCAGAGATGCATTTCAAGGGTATTGTGATAATCGGAAACAAACCTTCTCATACATTGCGTTTGAAGACTTGTGTTAGACAGCTTCTGAAGTTCTTTAAAAGTTACTGCTTCTGTGACCGTATACAGTGAATAAAATATTAAATAAAGATGACAACAGCAGGGTTTTTTCCCTGTCAATTAGAGAAAAGAGATTTTGACATTTGGCTTAACTGGATTTTGTCAGAAAAAAAACATTAAGTTTGGCTTACAATTTTCTTCCGGCTCCAAAATCATTAATGCTGGAATTGATAAGAAGGTTAAAATGGTTTTTAAATAATCTGTCTTTGAAATAGAGTCACATGACTCAACGAGGCTTTCCTTGATAAATAAAATATATTATTTACACCAATGTTAGCCTTTAGTCAATCCACTGCTGGATGAAGGTTTCCCCCCACAACCCTGGCAGAGTGATGGGCCGAGCCAATCCTCAACCAGAATATAAACTCACAGCCTCTGATTGTTGGGGAGTGGGGGGGGGGGGTGTTTGACCATATTTTTATTTTATTATTTTTCTATATATATATATTTACCAGGTAAGGCCCACTGAGCTAAGAGCTCTTGTTCAGAAGTGACCTGGCTTCGTGTGCGCGTCAGTGCAGGGGTAACGGGACCAGAACCGGTACGGACATTGCCCACCATTGATATCGGCTGTAGCCAGAAATCGAATTTCGGGTCACTGGATTCTTAGCGCAGTGCTCTAACGACAGCTCCCCTGTTCATTTGAGGTACAATAGAACACATCGCAACATCTCCAATTATTCACGGTACCTTTTTTTGCACTAATTATTTACACATGATCAAAATTCAAAATCTAAATACATCATTTACTTTGCAACGTGGTTCCAGTAACAAATAAAAAAAATCCACTGGAGGGCTTTCCATTAAATATTATAGGGAAGTGATTTCCCCCTCCACGAAATTTTTTGCAAGAGTGAGAAAATAAAAAAATCAAGAGTGGGGTGGGGGGTGGGGCATCCGTCAGGGTCAACTGCCTGGCTTTAAAGAGAGAGTCTGTGCGGCCTTACACAGCTAGGCCAAATTAAAACCTTAATAGACTGCAGAGCAATGCAACTCACAATTACATTTCCCAATGCCTGCCAGTCTAATGATTACACGAAAAATAACACAACGTAGTAAATAACATGATTTTGGGGGGGGAGGGGGATAACATTGCATACGCAGGTCATTTAAGGTAGTAGCGGCGCCACGGTTTAGTACGGCGATATCGCGCGCGGCGTGTGTTCTCATTAAAGCGTTCACAAGTCGACTGTGAGATAATGACACCGTAATACTTAGCGCGTGGTTTGTGTAATCGTTTAACGCGAACGTGTGAATTTTTTAATTGAAAACGGATAATTTGCGCTCATTTGCCAGCCCCGTGTGTGTGAATCGCCTGAACTATTACGTCTGTCCGTGTAAATAATAACGAGTTGGTCCTCGGTGCCACTCTTGACCAACTTCATACTGACCAGCGTGTGGTGAAGCATCCGTCACACACCCCTCTGTGACTGACACGGCGTGGTAATGCCTTGATCCAGCAGTCCACCGACACAGTTGCAGCAAACGAATCAATTCGTGAATTGTTGCGTATACGCATCCTGGTCACTATAGTGAATAGCACAATACTTAAACTGGGGCCATGACTCAGAAATAAGATAATGACGGGTCGAAATCGGTGTCACGAGTATCAATAACGTGCAGTAATGAGGGCCTCCAGTCAATGTGGGTGCTTTGACATGGTCGGTGGCTTTGGTCGAATGATTAAACAATACCAATACACAACATCTGGTGATTGGCCTATCCTGTTGGCTTGCTCCAGATAGTCGCTCACGAGAAAGTGAATGCATTCTGAGTAATAACGTAAGCAGCATTTCTGTGTGTGTATACAGATTTAATTAATTTTGAAATTGAGGTAGTGACGGTTTTGTATGTAATTTTTTTACGGCCAAAATAGTCGCGCCTCAGATTCTCGGCCGCTGTTGCCGCATTGTAACCTCAGCTAACCACGGGCTCCATCAAATTACCATTCAGTCGATGCGGGCTGAAAAATGCGTGCTGTATTAATTGAAGTGTTGCGGCACACCTTTGTCATCGTAATTACATTTCAAGCCACAAGCCACTGAACAGGAACTGGGCATCTCGGGAGAGACTCAGGCGGTGTTACGGTGAACACACAGTGACATTTTCCTTTTTTGTTTGATGAATCCTGTCAGGATTGCAAGTTGAGCTTCTTGTAATCTACCTAAAGCCACGAGCGTGATTTATGTTTTGTAATTTTGAGAAAATTCCCAAGGAGAGGGCGCCACTTTCTATGAAGCGCTGGGCATGGCTGCCTCCATGCGCAGTGCTCGCCTCACGGTGGGTTGTCATTGCCGGGTAGATAAGCGGGCCTTGGCGTATGTTCCAGGCAGATAGCACAAATTAGACAATGACACAAAGTCCTTTGGTCGTTCAGGGTAGGTGTTTTATTTTAGTTTTTCTCTCTCTCACCGTTTTTATTTCTCATTATTTATTTTCTTTCCCAATTATGGCTTCACCTTTTGCCGTCCTTTTTTTATTCTCTCACTTTTCAAAAAAAAAATTTGCCCGAAGATTTTACTTCAAATCAGATGCCGCTATGGTGCAACTGTGTTAGCACGGTGGACTTACAATTTAGAGGTCGCCAGTTCGACTTCCCCCCCCCACCCTCCGGAGCGACAGTTAAACCATTGGGCACGTTTTTGAAATGCCCACGCCTGCTGTCCACCCAGCAGTCTAAACGGGTTCACCGCAGTTCGTTTATCGGCGGGTCGCGCGTGGTGGGGTATGGTTTGGGTGCTCCCTCCTCTTTCTTTCAAGGCGTTTGGCCACCGTGGAAGAAGTAGTACAAAATGTCCTCGAGTGGAGGCCAATCCTCCAGCTGCGATGCGAGCGATCAGTTGCAGAGCTGCCCTCTTTACCGTCTCGTCGTCAATCGTTGTTCTTACAATGCATCAGTCATAAATGTCAGACGCTTACATCTTTAAACCGTTATTTGAATGGTGATGATGATGATGATGATAGTAATAAAATACACAGCTAGAAAACACAAGAAATTGGTGCCAGAAAGATGTGACCACTAGTTGAGCATATCGGCACAAGACGGAGGAAAGTGGAAACAAACGACGGAATGTGCAGTGGGCACTTCTAGATTTGAAGCTTTCGTGACTGCAAGGATTCATACTCTGAGTTCTTTCGGTAAAGTCACGTAGGTAAAAAATTGTAATTTCATTTTTCACCTACGTGACATTACCGAAAGAACTAAGAGTATGCAGTGGACACCTCTGGGCCATCTGCCCATGGATAGTGATGACGACGACGATGATGAGAAGCTGGATATGAGCACACACCCTGGGAGCAAAGTCAGTGGTGCTTATATCCGAAGTAGCGTGCTTGTATCGGAGGTGTTCATGTGCCATTCTCCACCAGCGGATTGCTTGTATAAGTTGTAAAAACACTTTAGTTTCTACAGCAACGCAGTTTTGACATGGCATGTCTGTTTTTGGCGAGTACGCCCTGCATTTTGAGTGAAAGTGAATAATTCCAGTTTGTCACCGGTTGCTGTGATTTGTAACTTTAATCTTTATCCTTCTGCCGGTAGTTACATTTTGAAAGTGCAACTTTATTGAGGGACGACTGTGCGTTGTCTTGGTGTGGTCTGGGACTGCGTTTGTTGTTGTTGTTTTGCTGCCTTGCCCTAGCTTGCATTAAGTTTTGAAAATTGGCAGGAATGTTCGTACTATTGCAGTTTGTACGTATATGTTTTATTCATTTGTATATTCTATTCTGCACTCCTATCATTCTTTGGGGGTTTGTTTGTCGTTGTGACTTGCTCACCCGCCCCCTACTGGACATCTGTGGAAAAAGAGCTTCATAGCTCATCGGATTCTTCCTTGTAGTCTAAACACAAATTCAATTGTGATGCTGACGTTTGTTCTAAAATAGACGTGGCCTCTCTTTCACAGCGACGTGCGTCTTCGGGAACCGGGCGATCCTCTCCGGCGCGAAGGTGGCGGTGAGGAAGGAGAAGGAGCAGCAGTGTCAACTTCACGAGTGCAGCGTGAGCCGTACTATCCTACCACATTGCCCCAATTTATATTGTGTTTATTGTTGTTTTTGTTTACCTAAGGAACGTCTCGCTGAGTCAGTGGGAGTCCTGCTGAGTTTCACATGCGCAGACGATGACTGCCACGCATGCTTCTCCAATTGAGTAACTGTGTCGATACTTTTTTGCTGAATTTATCAAAATTCGGGCCATGATGCCAGGACACGTGGAACTACACTCTGTCCGTGTAACGTCACGGTGTCATTAATGTCCCTCTGTGAAGCAGACGGCGGGTGGTGTGTGTGTGTGTGTGTGTTTGTTTTGGTTAAACACCTGCGGTATTAACCAGGGCGGCCGTGGGGCTCAAAACCCAACGAGCGGAAAAACGCGCCACCGCTGAGCCACGTCACCATTTCCGTGACCTCTGCCCTTCCGCCGTTCATGAGACGTGAGCAGAAGTTTCCAAGAAAAAATACGGCGTTGCGGCCGCTGGCTTGTGGCTTTCAGTCAGAGGAGGTGATAGCAAACTTCAACTGCAATTGTCACTCTCCATCAATCAGCTAATTGCAATGTGCAGTCTGATAACTGGAAAGTACAGCAGAGATGAGCTAAACATTTTATTACGCATTAGATGATGCAATATTGATGCGAGAGAATAACCATTCCCCAAATATGTTTATTTACTTACTTTGAGAGATGTAATTTCACGCAAAAAATCAACCCCTCCCTGCCTCTCTCTCCCCCCCCCCCCCGAAAATAATATTTTTCACTCGCCGCTCATGAGCATCGTGTGATATTTATCACATCAAAGATAACCACTGCTTCCCAGCCAACGCGACCTGTGAGCTGTTGTCATTTATCCTTTTATGCGGCGGGAGGGCGCTTTGAGGCAGGTGTCCTGTCGGCACGCAGATGTCACTTTTTTATTTTTAAACCATGGCCATTAAAATGTTGGCACGGCCCGCGGCCGTCAACTTTACGTGAGCTTTCTGGCTCTGTTGCGTTTCTGTAGCACGACCTTGGGTCTGGAAAATGAATCCGCTCCCTCGTGGTTACTTTTGTACGAGCAGCTTCATTTGGCAGAGGGGTCGTATGGCACCTTGTTGCTTCGGTGCAATGGTGAGCGTATTGGACGTGCAACCCAAGAGGTCGCCGGTTCGATTTTCCCGGAACGGCGGTTGAAACGACGAGTACGTCTCTCAGATCTGACCGCTCCCCTCCACCCAGCAATATATCAATCGCGACACCACAGTGAGTCGGTCAGCAGGTTGAGTGTGGTGGGGTAAACTGTGGGTATTCTGAAGAGTAGGCCAAAACAGCAGTGGTGTGAGCAAGACGTTGCAGGGCTGCACCTGTACCTATTTTCTCTTCACCACATTTATCTTCTAAACGTGTGAACAGGCGAGTTGAAGTATTTTACGTCGGTTTGGCATCTTCATTTTTGTCCTCCGTGACTCGGTAAGGTCTGTTTCGTGGGGGTGTTATTTTGCTTATCGGTGTTCACATTTAAAGCGCTGCTTGCGATATTGATGTATTGACTGCAGATAAGGCTCGTCTCATTGCCGAGAGCGGTATTATTTAAACAGGGCTGTGTAAACAAATATAATTACGTTGGCCTATCCCGTTGTGGATATGAAAAGGTCAGCGTGTCCCGTTGTATCCATCACATTTGTTTCACTTACATTACGAAACAGGGGATTGTTTTAATGAAACCACGATGTCTCACAAAGCCTTCCTTTCTCCCGTTTTTGCTGCTATTTCATAAATTGTCTCACGCTGAACAGCACTCCAGCTCGTGAAAGGAGATTTATTTTAAAAATTCAATTTTAAGGCCGTATCCGAAGACAGAATAATTCATCGGTATATTCATAGAAAATGTGGCTCGTGCAGCGATGTCAGAAAGGCTACTACTGGCTTAACACCCATTACCACGACTTCACATTTAGCAAGGTTATGGTTAGAGGGGCATGCCTCATTCTCTTCGCATTTAAAGAAAGCCATTATTAATAACACCGCTTCTTTGTTCGGTTCGTAGCAAAGTTTAATCGCGTTTTGACGTGATTTATTGCGTACACTGTTTAAATAAAGAATATCGATGGAGAGGAAAAACTTGGGATTTCAATGAATGGAGTGGTTTTTATCCTGAGTTATTGCATAGTAATGGAATTATATTGCAAACGTGCCACGTTTAAAGAGATCTTAGGAGGGTTGCACTAGTCATAATATTATTGCTATTGTACCACTATAGATTGTTTTAATATGTGTTCTGTTCAGCACTCAGGAAATGTACGTTTTAATTGTGTATACCTTCAATAACCATGATTAGATTAAGTTATTGCAGTCAATGTTGAAGCAAACACTGAGCTCCAGAATAATTTAAGACGATTACAATCTGCAGACCGAGAGAAACTCGTGTCTGCTTGAGCCCATACACTTGGCGAGGCGTTCACGGACACCGCATTAACAAAACAAACGGAAATGTCATAATCATTTCCCCAACTTCATCTCGATGATGCAGTCGCCGTCACGCCACGTACCCATTTGTGTCTCTCACAGAGGTGCACGACGCTTCGTATATTTTTTTTCGATTTAAAGCTTTTCGTGACTGCAGGGATTCATATTCTTGGTTCTTTCGGTAAAGTCACGTAGAGGGGAATAATACAATAATGAAAATAAAACAATAAAAATTCTCACGACGTTTCGGCCACAACGCAGGACGGCTGCTTGCGTTGTGGCCGAAACGTCGTGATAATTTTTATGATTCTAGATTTGAAGCTTTCGTGACTGCAAGGATTCATATTCTTGGGGGGTTTTTTCGGTAAAGTCACGTAGGTAAAAAATTAAAACTAAAATTAATTAAAGTTAAATAAAAATCACGACGTTTCGGAGGCAACACAAGCTTCCGTCTTCAGGTGGAACCGTCACAGCACGATAGCTGTACTTGATACAGCTATCGTGCTATGATGTTTTATTAATTATTATTTTATTATTTCCCTTCTACGTGACTTTACCGAAAGAACCAAGAATATGAGACCCTTCATGTAGATAGAGGATGGGATGGCAGGGCTTCCTCTGAGATCCCTTCAAGATGACCTCTGGTCCACACAGGCAAGAGGGTGGCACTTTCTCACCTGCTTCTGCCATTGAGAGGAATATTTTTTTTGTTGCTGAATAACAGCACACCACATTTTTGTTTTTAGTTCTCACAGCTGGAGTAAAATTAAGTGCAGAACCATCTCTCGTGCGATGTTTTTTTTGGGAAAAGTCAACGGTGGCCGGGCAGAGACATCAACTGCACTACACTTGAGAACCTGGTTTAACCAAAGGTGGATTTCCTGGATTCGAACCTAGGTGGTACCAAACTCAGCGCTAATGGCATTTCCGTGTGTTAGAGAGCTGTCCACAACCGCAGGTATTGTGGTCAATGCAAACATGACTCCTTGTAAAAAAAGGTGTCAGTTTTGTTGCCAGATAAAAGGGTAATAAAACAATTATCATATTTTGCTACTGGCAAAGGAGGTTCCAATGGTGTAAATTCTTACCCCGAGCTCTCATACTCTGATGGTGCATTGTCTTTGAGTTGTGCGCCTTTTGGCGTCATCTGGTCCAACACCATGTGAGACTAGGCTCTAAAAAAAGCTGTCTCGGGTGTAGACCAATCAATTTCAACGACAGTGCATACATTATCAGAGTTGTGTTTTTTTTTGCATTCCGACCGCAGGTATTGTGGTCAATGCAAACATGACTCCTTGTAAAAAAAGGTGTCAGTTTTGTTGCCAGATAAAAGGGTAAAAAAACAATTGTCATACACGAACTACTACTGAGATCCCCTCAATCGATCTGTTTTTTTATCTACACACTGAGTGGGGAGGCACTCTTTCCTACATGCCCTGCTCAAACATGGCCTTCTGCGTAATTGTTGTCTCCAATCGTATTAATATTCCCGGTAAGTTCATATTGTTCACTTTAAATCGTCTTACATTGGTATCATATGCAATGTAAGTGCGTATGTATGTTTTCGTGACATTTTGTGTTTCGTTTTAATTTTTAACCACCCCCCCCTCCCCTCCAAAAAAAATCACCTTTCTATTCGCTTTTGCGAAATCCAGGCGTCCCTTGGAAAAGTTGTGGCCTCAGTGGACTCTCTCTCGCCTGCTCATAAATAACGGCTCCGTTTCGCGTGAGCGCGCGTCTCATTAAGCGCCCTCTGCTCTCTCTCTCTCTCTCCCGTCTCGCGCGCAGGACGGGTTGATGGTTTTGGCTGACGAAGGTCCTTGTCCCACTCTGTCCTGCATCGCCGAGCAACAAATAGACCTTCCGGACAGATGCTGCAAAGTGTGCCGCGGTGAGAAACCCACGGGCGGCGTGAACACGACGACGACGACGAGGAGGAGGACTGTGAAGCAGATGCTTGACACACAGCGTGACTCGCTAAATGGGAGTAATGGCCTTTCAGCGCTTCATTACCATTCCCTGCAGAAAATGGCCATTGGTGGCAATGCTGTAACATGACCTTGTTTAATGGGAAGCGGGAGAGAGGGGGGCATACAAACACACAAGGGGGGGGGGGGGGGCAGGACACAGTCAAGTGTTAAACAAACTTTTAACGGAGATTAAATGCTTGACAGAATGAGCAACGACACGATCTGTTTTTGCTTATCGTGCTTTCTGCTCTAGCTCTATCCTCCTGTGTAAGGCTCGTACACGGGACTAGCCAGTGCCCCCCCCCCCTGCACTCCATCTCCCCGCCGACCACAACGCTACACGGTCGATTGGTGGTGCAGTCATGTGTCTTAGGTGCGTTCGTGGAAAACAACCGTCAGTCGGTTAGCGACACATCTGTCGAGTGAGTAGGGAGGCTCACATTTTGCAGCCTCCCGTGTGTAGAGAGTACGGAGACTCACATTTGCAGCTTTTCATGTGTCGGGTGTTTCGGAGACTCACATGTGCAGCCTCCCGTGTGTAGGGGGTACAACTGCACTGGAGGCCCATGGGCCAGACGATCCCAGGTGCCAGGCTACATGGAGGACTTAAAAGGGCCCATTCCAGCCACGCCGCACCACTGCAGCCAGTGATTTCTTAATAACACCGAATACTGTATTAACCATTTGGCACCGAATGAGCCACACGA
The DNA here is from genome assembly GCA_014621495.2 of Entosphenus tridentatus. Lineage (NCBI taxonomy): Eukaryota > Metazoa > Chordata > Hyperoartia > Petromyzontiformes > Petromyzontidae > Entosphenus > Entosphenus tridentatus. The sequence continues at coordinate 8,315,464 of CM025654.2, read as the reverse complement.
ATGTTTCAGAGTATTCATGTTCATTTTGTTGTCCTTCCCGCAACACCTCCCATTAGCACGGCTCGCTACGTACGGTGCGAAAGAAGTTAGACGTACATTCATCCTCGCGGTTTATTGGTCAGTGTCAGCGGTAATCCTGGTGGTGAAGCGTACATGGTTGGAAAAAAGTAAAATATCCATTGGAAAAATGTGGCAGGCAATGACACCCAAACCTCTCTGTTCAAAGCATGCAGTTAATGCATTTTTTTTCTGCTATAAAGATTAATCAGCCTAATTATCTAGCTAATGGCGTGATTATTCAGTTCTCAAATTAAGGTGTTCACGCATGTGCTTGTGGATGTAGAATGCGTTACGCACCAAGGGATCCGTTATATCTCAAGGACTATCGGCTCCTGACTTTTTAAACGTTTCTAAACAAAACGACCACAAGAATGGGAAAGCAGCGTTGTTATTTTCATTGTTGTCTGCTTAGTAATAGACGCTTAAGAGTTATCGCCTCTTCGTCGCGATTTGCTGATTCGTCACGGCTAAGCGTTCATGATAACATACGTGCCTTTACCAAAACAACCAAGAAGACGAATCCCTGTAGTCACTAAAGCTTTAAATCGAAATTCAAGAAGCTATTTCTTTTTTTGTCTCGTTATTACTCACTCATTTGTATGATGCTTCTTCAGTTTCCCCATCGTTATATATGTGTTAGCATAGTTGATGAGCGTAGACCCATTGGCCAAAAACTACCAAGCGACCAGCAAAAAAAAACAGCACCTGTAAAGGGTAAATGAGTTGAGCAAGGTTAATAGAACTTGGGCGAAAGAAACGATGCGAGGCAATTCAAAGAAAGAAGCAGAAAGAGGAGTGTTGTGAGCTGGTGGCTAAACGTGGTGTGGCGGATGAGATGAAACAGTCTCTGTGTGTGTATGCTGAACGTCTTTCGCACCGTGTGTAGCCAACCGTGCTAATCGTAGGTGCGGCGGAATCGACTGTTAGACTCAGTCTGAACAGTCTGTTAGACTCAGTCTGAATAGTCTGTTAGACTCAGTGTGAATAGTCTGATAGACTGAGTCTGAATAGTCTGTTAGACTCAGTCTGAACAGTCTGTTAGACTCAGTCTGAATAGTCTGTTAGACTCAGTGTGAATAGTCTGATAGACTGAGTCTGAATAATCTGTTAGACTCAGTCTGAACAGTCTGTTAGACTCAGTCTGAATAGT
>CM025654.2:8294060-8313854 GCA_014621495.2 Entosphenus tridentatus | reverse complement strand
TTCTACGTGACTTTACCGAAAAAACCAAGAAGATGAATTCCTGCAGTCACGAAAGCTTTAAATCGAAAAATGGGCGGAGGATTCAACGAGTTCAGCTCTCGTTCAGTTTGTGACACCGTTGTGATTGTGTGCAAGTAATCCTCGTGAATCACGAGCAGTTACGCATCACACGACCAATTTCGCGCCTTAAGAATAAATCTTAATAAATTAATCGATGCAATCATCGTAACACTATTCATAAAGATGGTCACTGCATTGCGCGCATTCCGATGTGCCTCTGCGGCCGTCTGGAATGCTCTTTGTTCCAATAATAGGAATCTACTTGAGCTATGCAACTTTTAACTGATCCAGATTGACAAACTCACTTCTTTAAGACTTATTTTTGTCCTTCAGTTCGTTCTCCTTTCCCCCCGCACCTCCGCTAAGCACACGGTCGGCTACACGCGGTGCGAAAGAAGTTCAAAGTGTGCGGCGTGCGAGACGTTCGACGTACGTGAAGTTTCGTTGACGCCGTGACAATGTGGCCCTCTCTCCTCTTGCGTGCAAAGGACACGACTTCTGCGGGGAGGGCCACATCTGCGGCGATCACTCGCAGTGCCAGAATCTGCTGACGCGCGCGGCATGCGTCTGTCGTCCGGGGTTCACGCCCATCCGCGAGGACGAGGCCTACTGCCAAGGTGAAAGCCTGCCGCCCACCTGCCACTGTCACGGCTAAGGTTGCCACCTGTCCTGGGTTGTTGTTTTGCTTTCCCACCCACTCCCTCCCAGGACGGTCCTCTCTTTGAGGCAGTTGTCGTGGGAAGTCTCTCCGTCTTAATGGAACTTTAAACGTGAAAAGTTGCATCTACTTTTTAAATCCTTTATATTAAGTTCACTTGCACGCTTGCTTGCGCGCTTACGACCGTGCAAATTTTTCGGTCGTTTTTTAACCCACTTCCCGTGATCCAATCGAGCTGACATTTCCCACACAGACTCGTTGTGCGTGACAATTAATGTTCGTGAAATTTTCTTTCCAAAATTTTACACTTTATAGGACAAAAATATTATATTTAATTACCAATTGCTTAATGCTGGCATGCAATCATCTGACCCATAGGTGGCAGCCATCTCAAGCCAGAGGACGAGAGGACTCTAGCCGCCACGCATATAAAGGATTTATAGTGAAAAACTTTGTTTTTACGGGTTAATTTTTTCCTCTGAGATGTCTTGGTTTTTTTTGTACCACAGAGGTGGCAACCCTCTTCATATCTGGGCCATCGTTACGGTTGCCACCTTTCCTGGTTTCCCCAGGATTGTCCACTTGTTGAGGTAGCTGTTGTTCTAAGAAAATCTGTGCTTCTTCCCAAAACTTTAAGAGTCCAGGTTTATTTCAATTTTGGCAATAATGCACCATGCAAGACGATATGTTTATATGTAGTTCTACCCTCTTCCAGTTTAGTGAGATGTTCTCATCCCCATGATATGTCCCAGTTTTCTGTACCTCAGAGTTGACAACCATAACCATCATCATCATCTGCATAGTCACCATTGTCTTCAACGTTGGCATGATCATATTCGTCATCACCAGCAGTATTAGCATCATTATTGTTTACATCACTGGCATCATCAACATCATCATTATCATCATCAGTGTCATCGTTAGCATTCATCATAATTTCTGTTTGTGTCAAGCAATCGATTTTATGTGCCAATTGTCGCCCTAAATAAAGTCGGCTTCGGTGCACATTGGGGAGTATAGAGCAACACCAAACCAATTAGGATTTTTGCTGAAAAAATATAGATCCGATTCTGAATCGAACTGAAGATACACACCCAGTGTCCATCATCAACATTGCAATCATCATCAGAAACAACGTTATATAGTAATTGTCACCATCGTCGTCGGCTTTAATTTAATTTTATTAAGATAATTTATAATGCGTGGCGTAAATATACAATGTCAGCGTTGGAAGTTGAACCATAGAAAAAAATATGTTTTGTGCTCACATTTCAACAATTATAGGCTCATAGGCTGCTCTACAAACATGCGTGCCTAGTTTTGGCTTAAAATAGACACGGTTCAGGTCATCAATATGCATTGGAAAGTACTGGGAATTCAGAATCCTGTGGGACCAATAGGCAATACCCCAAGGTCTGCCACTGCAAGAATTAACTCAATTGTTAAATGAACTATAAACCCATGGCTTTAAGTGCATCGGTCATGTGAGGGTTGTCTGACCGTGTCACCACGCTGTTCAATACAGGTTGGTGAAGGGAGTAAGTGAGTATGGGCAGAACACGATGGTTACGAATCATATCAGGAGTTGCATCCAAGAAGTGGAACGCGTCCGAGAGAGAGCGCATCCTCCAGGGAGATGGAGTGATGAAGTCAGCTCGTGTGCAGGGGGATTGTGAGAGGTGGTGGCTGATTGCTGAGGCTTTCATCCGGCAGTGGATTTATCATTGCTGATGATGATTCAAACGCATCGGACAAAATGGTTGGCTTCTCATCAACCTGCAGCAGTGACAGACACGAAGCGCTCCGTGTTCGTTTGGTTAGTCCGTAAGAATGCACTAGGCTATCTGGCCGTGGTCACAAAGAATAAATTCGTGATTATTCAACTGAATGCGGACCGCGCTTTTACGCAGTTATCTGGGAGACGCACATTTGCAGCCTCCCGTGACTGAATTGAGCATGGTGGTAAATAAGTTTATCTGCCAGTCAGGCACAGAGCCCATTCTTCTTCTGTAAGTTTACACCCAGTTGCACTCGTTCGTGATAAATGCTGTGGGCCTTTTAAATTTGAATTTCAATCTACAACTGTATGAATATGGCTGTTTTAATAGAAGAGGGAAATACAACAACAACAACAACCAACAACACATGAAAGAGAAAGATTACAGAAGCCTTATTTAAATCCTTATTTGAGTTCAGCTCTCTTGTTTCCAGAGCGGACAAAATGACATAAATTATGCATGCTACAGTTGCGCCTTTCATTGTTTTTATAAGCACTTCCAATGGCCGTTATGCAAAATAGATGACAAATGCTCTAATTTAAGGATGTTTCACTAAACATTAAATCTATTCTCAGTGTGCAATTCATTGGAAATATAGCATCGTGCTTACAAAAAAAAACAAGTTCGGCTACTCTTACCCATTCCCAGAGTAGTTCTATCGCATCAAAGTACTCGGGAAATTAACTTCTGATTCTGACTACCAACATACACATTCCCAGCTTCTGGCGGAGATATATTCATTCTCTCCGCCACTAACCAGTGCTTCATTTTAGTCGGAATGGTCTGCTATGATGTTACAGGATTTAATTTGGCTGTGCCACATATATCTCATCTTATTACGGCCTCACCATTAACATGAACCTGTTAAACATTCATTATATGTATATAGGGTATAATAATAATAACAAGACTCATCCCTACTCCAAGCCAGACAAGCAGCATTCCCAGTAATACCGATTTGAGAAATTCAACCCGAGCGGTTACAAACAGCTTTCGGAGCATATAGCTCCCCAGAGTAGTGAGCTTCACAAACGCAAGCCAGCTTAACACAATTACACCGTTCGGTAGGAACGGGGGATTCCTTCATGTTAGGTTAGCCTCGCGATGATCCGCACAGGTAGTCGACAGAAAGGCACTTGTCAAGACATCAAAACCACGTGAACTTTAGAGCCAGTGTCCCAGCGGTCCCTTGTTGAGCAGCAGAGACGGCTGGGTTGCAGCGCTGGGTTCTGCTACTCTTAGGCCACGATTGATGTTCCAGCTATTGGGTTCTTTTTCTTTCACACACCAACCGTATTGTGTCATCAGTTTGGCCTCGAATCGCAGCGGTTGTGAGGTATACAAAGGAATTGTGCGGAGGAACGCGTCCCACGATTGACGGTCTCTTGTGGATCTCCGAGCCAAAGAGGTTTTCAAAGCACACGATGCGATGCCTTGCAGAGTTTAATGCCCCCACTGCTTTGCCCAAAGATGCCATCACCACTGCACACACACACACACCAACACAGCCTCTCTTCCACCCCCCTGGCATTTCATTGCTTTGGGGGGCATTAAATAGAGTTGGTGATCCATATCATACCGTGTGTGTGTAACAATTGCCAAGGCCAGCCCGGTGGCTCAGCGGTAGGGCTGGTGGCTCACAGTCGGGAGGTTGTCAATTCATCGTCCAGGTCAGGGGTTGACTCCGTCTGTTCATCCCCACGGGGTAGAGCAAGACGTTTATTTAACTTTTTTTTGTTTTAACTGTGAAAATTGTAAAAAAAAATACATATATTATTTGTGAGTTAGCTTTTTTGGGGGGTATCCAATTAAAGCTTTCACAAGCCTCGACCAAAGTGCAACACATGTATCGCAAGCAAACGTGCCTGCTGATCGTTCCAGACTCATTGTATTTCAAAGGCGAGAGAGAGAGAGGGGAAGAAAATAGCAAGAGACTGGGAAAATATCTGCTTTCGTATTCTTTTGTCCTGCCGGGAGCCATTATCTTCCTGGTATCGCGTGTGTGCTGGCGATGCACGGACAGACTGCAGACTTCAGCGGCTCCGCGGACATTCCCTGAAACTCTCACGGGCTATTGGGAGAGCGGCATCGCATCGCACGCGGCGAGGGGAGGGGAGGGGGGTAGATACGCCACACGTGCCAAGAGTCTGCAGCTCGGCAGTGAATTTAAAATGCTTGGCGTGTGCGCGCGTGCGCTCTCGTGTGCAATTGTTTGTGCGGCGTGCCAGTTCACTGAGGGTTCTGGCGGGGAGCGTGCTCGTTGAAGACACGGCAAAGGTTCAGCCCTGCAAGTGTACGTTCATGCCACTGCTGGCAATCGGACGTCCACTGGCAGGAGCTCTTAAGAGAGCCACTTTATGGTGCACTGTCGGTCTACTTTTTTACGCTGCCCAGATGTCTTTAAAAGGGCGGAAGTGCCTACACTTTAACCCCACCAACACAGCCTGCCCATCGATTAGCTGTGGTGTGGCCATGTATATTTATTTACCCCGGAGGAATCCGATGAGCTACAAGGCTCTTTGATCACAGATGTCCAGGAGGGGCGGGAAAGAACACCACGTCAACAAACAATACAACACACACGATAGGAGTGCAAAGTACATGGAAGGCAAACAAAATCACCCTAAAGCATACCAATAGGACTAAACCATCCCAATCCTACTAGGTAAAGCCCACTGAGGTATGAACTTTTTTTTCAAAAGCGACCTGGCCACAAATGATAGCTCAACGAAGTGGCTTATCACGTGGACATTTACATCAGCCAAATACTTGACGCATGTTTATAAATGTGGAGAGAAACCTGGAGCGCCTGGAAAAAAATCCACGCGACACGAGGAGAACATGCAAACTCCAAATATACAGCAGGCATCAAGGTTAGGATCGAACCCACGACCTCCTGTAAACGAGGTGAGGTAGTTAACACCTGGGAGCCAACTGTGGCTCCCATTGGTAAATGGGTGCTATGATGCGTTAATTGTATAAATTATTGGATTAATTGATACACATGCCCTCACCTGGCAAGCTGTGGCAGTCACCTGTACAAATACTAACGGATCAGCTGCTCGACCGTGCTTGGCCTCCGAGATCCGGTGAGGGGATTTAAGAAACCTTGCCCAGTGTTTCAGCTGCTGCGCTGGGAGATCGAAGCACAGAGCTCCGGATTGCCTCGTGTCCCCCCCCCACCCTGAACTCCACTGGGTGGCAGCAATTTATATCTGCACAAAATCTGTTGGCTGAAATTAAAAAAAACCCCACTTTTACCCATACTCGGCAAAGCGACTCTCCTCATTATTGCTCGTTTCGTTTTATTCAGAGGGCTTACATTTTTTAAGACTGTTAAGTACAGCGCTTTTGTTAATATTTTAAAATCCACGTCTTATTTTACGCAAACAGAAAAACAGTGGCCTTGCCTCTGTAAACATTAAATTATTGCAACGTCTGTGCTTGTCGTGCATTAAATAATGGCACACGTCTAAATGTGGAACATTAGGACATCTTTTCTATGAAAATTACGAATGAGTCTCGTGAGAAGAGGGTCAGCTAAATTTGCTGCATACGTTTGGCCGTGGCCAGAAAAAGAAGCTCAGATCCGCCTAGTTCAGACCGCAGTTCGCAAAACATGAGCCCAAAATCGGCTCATCTTTTTTTTTTCCAAGTGATTTTCCCTCATGAAGAAGAGGATGATGACTTTAAAAAATGAAATTTCTGCACTCTTTTGGGAAGAAGAAGAAGAAGAAGAATCAAAATCACACAGAGATCGCCAAGACAAGCCTCTTTCTCGGGCACTTTACTGCAGCTTCTTTAAAACGGTGTGCCGTCTGAAATTTCGTGAGCTGTGATTTCGTGAACGGCAAAACTTTTCGAAGAGATTGACAGTCGCTTGCCCCTCGCCACGTTGGAAGCGCCGAGAGTTGTGAACGTTTTTTTTTGTTGTATCGACACCGACGTCATTGCTGCAACGGTGCCATGGGGCAGCTCGTGGGGACATCAGCGAGTGAGGAGACGGAACGCGGGAGGCATCGTCCCCTTCCTCTCTCTTTAAATCCGGTGCACGCGAAGGCGGTTTCATTGCCCTTTACAAGCTCTTTGCGTATCTCCATCACGAGCCCGCGACACGTTTAGTGGCCGTCTCCCGCTCCACCCCGTTGGTCAGGACGCCGTAACGGAGGCGGATTGGGGGGGGGGCAACGGAGGGCGGTGGAGTTATTTAATTATTTAGTGCCCCTTTGATGAACGGTTATCGGTCGTCCGCGCTCGGTTTTAATTGGACGGTGGGACCCCCCCCCCCTCGGGTGTGTACACCTGCAGACGTGGACGAGTGTGCGGCGGGAGCCCATTACTGCCACGAGTTCACCACGTGCACCAACACCGCGGGCTCGTTCCACTGCGAGTGCCTGCCCGGGTTCCTGCGCGTGGACGATTACTCGTGCACCGGTGAGTCACGGAGCGGGCAGCTGACGACGGCGATGATGACGACGACGACGACGATGACGACGATGATGACGACGTTTCAACGCTCGCCTGTGACAAACAAACAAAAAACCACCACTTCTTAACGCGCCCGATCGCATCCCATGTTTGGGAGACCGTGGTTGAGCCCCGGTGTGTGGGTGGTGTTTGCACGGTTGAACAACGTGCACAAGCGGGGTGGTCGTAGGTGGCTGTGGGGCTGCGCTATACGCTGGGCGCTAGAGGGGCGGTGCAGCTAAGCCATTTGCTGGACCGTACTTCTATGCTCCTCCGAGTTCACCAACCCGCACCAACCAGCGTGGATAAGCATGGCCACAGGCTAACCCCCCGGTGACACGGACAGGCATGGGGAGGCTCTCATCCAGCAGTAGAGAGGCAGAATTGCCCTATCGGCGTCACGTCATGAGACGAAATAATCCATTCGGACATTTCACAGAGCAGTGCCACCCAACTCAAAATAAAAATAAAAATAAATCAAAATTTTATCAAAAGCTCGTGATGTAATTTTATTTTTTTATTTTTTTTATTTTATGTTTTATACCTACGTGACTTTACCGAAAGAACCAAAGAGTATGGATTCCTGCAGTCACGAAAACTTCAAATCTAAAATAATCATGAGCAGTTAGAGCCCGGATTTAAACCCAATATCCCCACAGTGGTGACTGGCTCAGTGCTCTGATCTCTGAGCCACCCTGCCACAATCTTGAGATGTGGTTTCCTTGATAAGATAAAAATAAATACGTTTCATGATCAATCCACTGCCGGATGAATGTCTCCCCAAATGCCTCACTAACCTCATAAAAATAAAATCTCGCACCAAATTTCGCGGAGCAATGCGAAGATGGCAATGATACTGATCTGAAATGTTTGCAGGTTTATCCGGGCGGCTTTCATAATATCAGCCACGGTCACCCCATGTGGCCTTTGAAAACGATGTAATGACTCCCCGGGCCCTCACCTGGTTAAATAAAGGTCATTGGATCAACCTGAAATTGAATCGTATTTGGAACGTGCGTTACCCACAGCCCACAATGACTGTCGTCGGTGGGAGCTCACGGTTATCTCAGAGGCGTATCTAAGTAAAGTAGCATTGCTCCGCTATGGCAATCCGTCGATATATCTTACGATGTGAGGTCCTCGGTAACATTATCGTCAGTTTTTCAAAATATCTTCAAATCGTGATTATCACTGCCCCATTTTATCTTTCCGATGTACATTATTTCCTGACAAAAATGTTGCGAAATAGCAAACTCATATAATACATTTGTGAATAAATAGCAATTATCCATTTAATTGCTATTTGAAACATTATTTCAGAGTAATTAATGGCATGGTAATCATATGATGCTATCACTCAGGTAGTTCGGTTAATAATTTACTTATTTAAAGTGTAACTGACGGCATATGCATTATAAGCGCCATCAATTGTAAGGGTAAGAATGAATTATGGCAGGCTTATGGGTGAGTAAACTACAGTTGAAGAACGTTTAAGTACTGTAATATTTTATTTGTACTTAGGACAGCAATGCACTTAAACAACACAATACATTTTTATGCAGTTCCAAAATTGCGGGAAACTAATTTCGCGAAAAATCAGCCCAACGTAAAATGTATAGCCGATTGTGTAGCCGATTGTGAAAGACGATATCGTCTTTACACGATATCGTGAAAGACGATATCACGATATCGTGGCGACCGTGGTCCAAAGGGAGACACCGATCGCCAAAACTCAACCCTGTTAACAAAAATATATAACGAAACGTCAGCCGTGTAGGTTATCGCATTTGCGCTGCGTCGCATTTGGCTCACTGGTTGCGTGCGGGCGGACCAGACTCTGAAGAGACTGGCAACACGCGGGAGCGAGACGTCAGAAATCGTACGGAACAACACGCGCACCGCATAACCCCCAAACCACGTTGGGAGATATTCTTAGGTTTTTTCGGTAAAGTCACGTAGGAAAAAAACAATTTAAATTAATGAAAGTAAAGAAAAAATAAAATACAAATCACGACGTGTCCACCTGAAGACGGAAGCTTGTGTTGCCTCCGAAACGTCGTGATTTTTAGTTTCTTTTTATTTTACTTTTTTTTTACCTACGTGACTTTACCGAAAAAACCTAAGAATATGAATCCTTGCAGTCACGAAAGCTTCAAATCTAGAATTAACACGTTGGGAGAGCCGCGAAACATCTTGGCCGCTAGGCTCATTGCAAACCGTTGCCTCATTAAGGGCTTGCTGGAGCAAACTGGGGACGGGGGGGGGTAGGAAAAGTCCCACACGTAATGTTTAATTTATTTTACCTTGCGTGCAATTATCCGCAGCGACCCATTTTGATTTGATTATATGCGGCATTGCGAGGCAACGGGCGGGGGGGGGTGTCGGGGGATAGTGGGGGTGGGCTGTACTCTTCCCGATAATTATTTGGGGGGGGGGGGGGGTGTTTTGCCAACCAGTAATTGCTCCGTCAAATCTGCCATAATCAGAGCGGCTCGGTGGGTGGCTGTCATCATCCGCTGGCCTCAGCCCGGGGGCATCAATCATCCCCTCTCCAGAGGCCGGTGGAAATATATTAGCGATGGTGCAGCCTTATTGTACGTGGGCATATTTTTTTACACGAGGCGAGGATTATCGTTCGATCGCGGTGTATTAATTTTCCTTTGTAGTAGATTGCGTCGAAATTGACAAACAATGCGGGTAACTTGGACGGAGAGGGAGAGAGACACGTGGGGCCCTGGTATGTTATTCTGTTGGCGTAACCACCTCACCCCCAAGTATCCCTTCCTAACTTTGGCCAGGCCTAGATTGCACCCGGCATTGCAATGTTTACGAGGCGCCTGCTTTCGCAAATATTTATTTTGGACAAATACCTGATGGAAGTATTTGTTTTCTTCTTAAATTAAATAGGTGGCTTAGATGGAAACCACCAAACTGCATCGCGATGTACCCTACTTTTAGTACAGTATTTTAAAATAGGAAATGGTTAAATGTGTACGATATTTATTGCGGAAATGTCACCGTTATCCAAATTGTATGGTAACAGACAGCTTTGTATATAAAATATTGCAAAGACTTATGAAATTGGGCCACGAATATCTGGTTGTAATTATTTATTTTTGGAAGGAGAGAACTGAGCTTGGGGTCATGGAACAGATATAGCCCCCCGCCCCCCTCCCCACCACTTCCTCCACCATCTCGTCACCCGTTACAAGCGCAACCAACGTGGGAAAGAGACCTGCCATGCACGTCTCGGTCGCGCGCACACAAGGCGTCGTCTTCGGACACGAAAGACAACGGCAACAGCGAGAACACAACCCCCCTTGCCCTACCCTACCATGTCACGAGGTCTGGATGCCAGCAAAATGCACTGTGAAGCACTTTTTTTGTGCGCGTGAGCCGGCGGTGCGTTTTTTTAGAAGGTCCAATCCGGACGAGGCCGTCTGCACCAACATCTCAGCGGTGAGACATGCATTAGGCCCAATTCGACAAAAGGCCCGGTACATTTATCTTGAGTGGCACCTGCAATGTCCCGAATGGATAACTCCGCCTAAGTACGCCACGTGCACTTGACGGCTCGCGGCAGGTGGAAGGCATGCATGAACATTTATCGAGTGAGTGTGCTCTTTGAACCACGTTTGTGGTCAATTTGCAGGAATATTATGTTGTTTATCGCACTTTGCTGCTTCCACAGAGGTAGGTGGTTTGTCGGGGGAGTTGTAGGGCGTCGTTGTCGCCCCGTAATGGGCCATCTGTTATTGTGGATTATTGCGTCTGGGTCGGTAGAACTGTTCTCCATCATAACATCGGTCGGGCTTCGTCCGTCTTTCATCGCCAGCGTTCGGCAGTTAATTCCGCAGGGCACCGCTCTAAAGCTCACCGCGCGATAAAGAAACCCCAGATTACAAAACCGAACGCGTTAAAGACAAACAACCCATATAATCGTTAAATGTATGATTCGTAAAACTATATATTTCTTTATAATGGGCAAAATGTGGTGGCACTTTCTGTGAGTAAATGCTCATTAAATACAGGGGGGAGGCGTTGTAAGAGTCGCAGTAGAAAGAGGTTAATAAGAGGTGGATTGTGCAATGCATCTGAGCATTTTATTCTTGAATTCTTATTATTCCGCACACCAGCTTCGCCGTCCATACTGAAGCCAACTTAATATGAAGGGTGGCCTTTAATTTACCATTTGCCACACTCTATTGACCAGCTTTCCCATATGCCGGCTTTCAGCTGTAATTGAATTAATCACACCGCCCGTTATCTTGTTTTCAAAAGGTCTTTTATTTTATTAATTTTTTTAAGCTGACCTTTACGTATAGATTTTGTATAACGCCTTAATTGATGTATTGACTTTTTTTTCTTTACTCAAGGGAAGTGACCTCATTAATGCTGCGGCTGTCTTTTTGAAACTATCGCTACCTTAATAGCATGAGGGAATTTCTTAAATTACTGCCCGTGCGTGCAGGATTATTATAATTGATGAATTTTTTGCATGTGCTTAGCGAGTCAACCTGACAAGCATGAGCAAAGTTGTCGGTGTATATTTACATGAATCAAATGACGTCAAGTGAAAAGCCGCACCTCGCCAAAAGTCTTTTGTAACATTGGCTGGCGAATTTCAGTGACGACGTTCGTGAGGTGATAAATAACATTAATTGTTTGAAAATAACAGAAAACCTCGACTGGAATTCAGCAAAAAATTGCTCCAGCTTTTCGCGCCCCGTGCATTTCATGAGTAGCGTCAGAAACTTTGAGATAACGGAACGTTTTTGCAAGCGCGCAAAACAAGCGTCGGATGGGGGGTTGTATAACACTCGGCATAATTTTTCATTAAACATTTTTTCTTTCATTATGGCTGCGGGAAGCGATGTAATGTGGATGAGGTGAAGGGACGCAAGTATGGATTATTTTTTTTATTCTGGAATATATAATGCCGTATTAGATAATTGCTTATCCCGCCAGAGTTAATCATTCCGATAATAATGTTAACACCACATTGTGTGCTTTTGCTGAGAAAGGGCCTTCTAATAGAAGACACGGGAAAAGAAATGTTCCAATTAAACAGATATGCTGCAAACTGGCTTATGAAATGATGAACAGTTTTAATAATTCTACAGGCCAGGATCTTAAAACGTTCCCTATTCTAAGCAACAATTAAAAGGTGGTGCTTTCGCAACTAACCGTATGAAATGTGCTCGTTATGCATCCGAAGCAGGCAAACTGAAACATGAGGACCAAAGTGACCGCCGTCACGTCTCTGCCGTCAAAGTAGAATCTATACACTAGGCGACGTTTCGGGCGATGGGCCTTCTTCGTAGCTTGTTGGCTACGTACGGATGCGAATACGTTCTACATACGTACAATGAAAGATAAACAATTTACGATTCGGACAGTGGACCACGCCTCATGTCTCTGCTGCGAAGAAGTGGCTGTTGCCTGAAAGGTCGCCGATTAAAAACGTCTCTCCTTTGAGGGCCGCGATGTTATTGATTCATTCAGCGAGCACGTGACTGCCCAGCCACGCGCCAGCGTCCTCCGTGGCCAAGTGTAGTTCCCGAAGAGACCTCCACTGACCCTAATCAGTGGACGGTCATCAACATCACGCAGCATTGTTTGTGCAGTGCCACAGCTGCAAGTCTGGGGTTGGTCACGAATACCCCGACGTTGGAGAGGGTTGACTGCACAAGAGGGCAGTGGACGTGCAAGTGTCAGATCCAGATTCACACACTGAGGGAGGCGTGGCCTCACTGAGGGGGTGTGGCCTCACGGAGGGGGCGTGTTAGACACGTCCCCCTCAGTGAGGCAGATGTGATAGCTGCCTCCCCTGGTGCTTTTTCATTGCAGTTTCATGATGGGACCAGCGAGCCTAAATATCTTTATGCACATACGTGAAATAAGTTACCTGGAGTATGGAAGGCGAGGACATGAAATGAAGGGGTCTACAAACATTACATTGGTGACATGCTGAGATAGTAACAGGCACGCACTTATTGCCCGCGCTCTATCCAGTTACTGAGGAGTTGCGCAGTCAGAGGGGAGGCTGAGCTCGTCGCTGCCTCACCTCTCGTCTCTTCCTGTATTTGCAGCGGAGCTCCGCAAATTTGGCGATTTTGACTATAAAAATAATTGGAATCGTACAGAAATTACATTTATAACACAGATCAGTGGAAAAATCGTAATATTTATTTGAATATTCCTTTTTTTACTCTTCGTAACAGCTATTTTCATTGGAGTATGGCAGGTGAGGCTCTTCCTCCCCTGCAAGAGAGAACCTCGCCCTGCCCCGGTGCCTGTTCAGCGAGGCCCACCGATGGCGTGGCAGGGCGAAGAAAGGCGGCGAGGCTGGAGGATCCGCGATGATGAACTGGTTTGGGTGGCAATGGAATCGGCGTTCCAGTCGCGCCATTTGTCAGTACCCCGTTCACATTGGGGGGGAAATAAATGGTTCCTTCCAGCCAACTGAATTCTTCGAACTTATGTTTTAAAAAATAAGAAAAAAATCTCCGTACCATCGCTACCAACCACCCAGTGTTATTGATGAACGTGTTGGGCTTTTGGTATGCGTAACCACTGCCAACATTATCGCAAAAAAAAGCACACAGTGATGTCTTCGTAACACCAATGACCCCTGAGAATGATTAGCAGTCATTTTATGTCTATATATGTTTTTTTAATTAATGCACGGTGCTCGGTAGTGCTTATTCAGAAAACGAATTCGTGTTGTTGGGGTAAACAGCTTCAGCACAAAGCAGCAGATGCCGGGGGACTCTGAGAGACACAAATCTCGTCTCTCTGCCTTTGTTTCGATAAGTTTCTGCGCAGTTATTGCTTCTGGAATGAGTGCAACCTAATGATAGCAGGCCTCACCTCTCAGTCCATTAATTACCACCCTGGAGAAACGAGGCTCTTAACGGCCACCCTCGCTGACGGTGTGTGCGGGGAATTAATGGAGTCGTCAAACAAAAGGAGTTTTACGCCGTTGGTGCAAAACGAAATTTGCATCGGTTACCACCACCGGGCTTTTGAGCGTTCGTGTCGGAAAGGGGAAAACGGCAGACAGCGCTTTTTTGTTTGTTTGTTGTTCCGTAAAGCTCTCTGCGGATTAACGAACTCCTTGACGCCGAGAGATGTAGCGGCTTTGTTCGGCGCACCATCTCGTGAAGCACTCCCTCTCTTTGTGCCCGGCTGCCCGGCTGGGAAGGGGAGGAGACGTAGCTGTAGTAGTGGCTTTCTTTATGGATTGTGTTATATATATTTTTCTACACTTTCTGTTTTTAATCGGATTACGGATTCAGACCAGATGGCATTGAAAGCAGTAAGATGATTTTTTTTTACTTACCCACGGCACAAATATATTTTATTTCTCCCCCCCCCCCCCCCCTACAATGGTGGGGAATTTAATTCAAATTTTTTCGCTCATTGCTACCCTGTTCATTTAATCAACTTTTGCCGCAATTGTTATGATGATGACATACTGTATTATGCGCGTGTGTATTGTCTGTGTGGTATTTTTTTTACAGAGCACAATGAATGCATTAGCGGAACCCACAACTGTGACCCCAATGCCATCTGCACCAACACCGTGGGCAGCCACAGATGCACATGTGGCCCCGGTTACGTCGGCAACGGAACGACTTGCCAGCGTACGTCCGCGCACAATCACACCACTCTGCGTTTTGTTCGCGCTCTGAGGGTCGAAACGTTTATTGAAAAAAAAATCTGAACTCGGTAACGTCCGAAGGGAGCGTACGGAGTGTTGTGTTAGCAAAGCGAAAGTCAAGTTCAACCGCTATGCTAAACGATTGTTGATATGTGTCAGAGGGAAAACACAGCAGAGCATGTGGACCTGGAATGGCTATTAAAGGCGAGACGTTAACTACCTTGTCTGGTCTACAGGAGGTCGTGGCTTCGATTCCGACCCTGATGCCTGCTGTATATTTGGAGTTTGCATGTCTCTCTCTCCCCCGTGGTCGTGTGGATTTTTTTTTTCCGGGTCCTCTGGTTTTTCCCTCCACATTTAGAAACACGTTTTTAGATATTTTGTCTTCTACACATTTCAACATGATAGCCAGGTCGCTTCTGAAAAAAGTTATATAGCTCAGTGGGCCTTGCCTGGTAAAACACAAAAGTTTAGTTAGTTTAGACAGCATAATGATGAAAGATCGAGGCGGATGGGAGCAGGTTGGAATGCTTTTGGGAAAACTGAACTTTACAATGAATAGCAACACCGCAAGGTGCCTTGAGATGAACACTTTCAACCAGTGAATACTTCTGCTCAGACGTGAAATGCAAAAAAAAAGTAAAAAAAGTCAAAGGTAAAAATTGCTCAAAGCAGCGTGGAGTGTAGAATTCCACTGAGAGACGGATCAGGGAGCCAACCCACATCGGTGATTGCCGTGGGTTTGATTCACCAAACCGCCCGCGATGATTGCCGCGTTCGCTCGCCAAGTTTCCATCCTGCCAGCCGGAGTCGAGACGGCGCTGCTGCCCGATGCGTCTCTGGGCGACTGGCACGTCGACGTTTGTAAAACATTGCCGTGTGACAGCCCCCGCCAGCCGGCCGGCGCATTTTAATGCGATCATTGCCCTGTTTATCAGCCGTGTTTGCAGCAATTATTATTTGAAGATGAATTACAACAACTTTTGCCTTGTTTGCCGGGCGGCGGCGGCGGTGGGGGCGGTGGGTGGATTTTGCACTGAGAGACAGAGAGGGAAAAGCGTGCATGAGAGAACATCCGCGAATCAGAGGCGACGTGCGAACGGTGAGGCGCAGTCCAGAGACGGAGAGAGACAGGGGGTAAGAAGTCCCAGAGACGTTGGCCGGATACCGTTGCCAGAAGGCGTGATGGCCGGTGGCCGAGGCTAACGGTGGAGTTGCAACCGGGAGAGGGAACACGCGCATTATCCCACCGCTCTGCGTTTCCATCCCGACGACACCGGCAATTGTCTGCGCCGCACTTTATTTACCTTCTGCTTCAGCCGCGGCTAATTGAGGCAACTGAAGCCTGAATGCATAAACCACTGTTTCAGTCCAGACTCAATTAGGCACGCCCGGCGTCAGTAATAAATAAAACATGGGGCGGATAGCACGGTCTGTTAAAGACTGTGCTCGCTTCTCGTAACGAAAGCGCCTCCGCAATTAGAAGAAGATTTACGTGCGGCTATTCCTGTAGCAAACCAATCTTCTTCGTGTGGCTGATGTTGATGTTGAGCAACAATTATAACTTTGCAAGCGAAAATGTCCAAAAGACGAAAGTTTTTCATCGGTGCGTACTGCCTGCTTTTACCATGTGGTTCGAAAGCGGGGTCATTGACAACAGAAAAATAAAACGGAACAAAAACTGAAAAGGGTGCAAAGACGCGTGGAGAGATGCACGCTTGGAATTGCATTGAGACGGAAAGGCCAGCAGTTGGATTAGAGATTATACAAGGGTTAATGACACAATTCAAACTGTTAGGAAAAAGCGAGTGGGGTTACGCAGGACACATCACTGGAGGGGACGGTGGTGAATGGTCAGAATCGTGACGGAGTGGCAGCCAAGGTATGAAATGCGCCTCCTAGAGGTCGTCCGCCAAGGAGATGGAGTGAGTAAACCAGCATGTCTGCACGTGCTAGGTAGATTGTTGCATTAACGGCTAAGGAGAGATGGTGATGGCTTGAGGTGGCCTTCATCCAGCAGTGGAATAATCTTGGCTCATCACGCTGACGATGGGAGCTGCTGTACATGCCACCCATCCACTTGATTGGTTTCCTGAGAGTCTCTGGCACTTACGTTTGACCGATTCCTAAAAGGACAGTGCACCACATTAAATTCATAAACCATTTTACTGGAGGTGGCCAGAAGCCACAGAGGTCACACCACTGCCTCAGAACCACTGAGATCCTGGCTTTGCCCGCCTGTGATTAAACTGGGCTCCCACGTATAGCGTCTTGATGGTGTCAGCCTGGTCTCAAATGTCTGAACAACAACAACACCCAGCAAATTAAATGTCGTTTTCAACTTCACAAATGTCACCTCTGACACCAAAAAACATTTCAGCCTGAAGTGAATTCAGATGTAGTTCTGTTACGTCACGTTTCCCCCGGGCACTTCTTCAGAAACACGGTGGTGCCACTGCTAACTGATGATGGAGATTGGAGTGTAATTTGTGCAGCTGCCAAAGCCTCGTAATTAAACGTCCCAAATGATGTAGGTTGCACGTTGCACCATTTCTTATACGAACCGTTTAATTGCATTAACCATCCACCACTTAGGTTTCACTTCCATTTATAACGCAGGCACACACACAAAAGGCTTTTACATTTTTTTTAAAGGCAAGAGGGTGGTTGGGGCATTTGTGCCGCAACCACAATGACTGGACTGTAATTTGTAACATGGAGTGCACTGCGGGTAGGACTGCAATTCTTCTAAGTGGCACAATCAGCGATGATCCAGGCAAGCTATTTAATCTCTAATTGGTTTAGTCGTGGCAGAGGACACCTATGGATTATCACAAGCTGCAAAAACGGTTGCCTTTGCTGTGACAGAGCAAATGTCCTGACCCTCGAATCGTCATATAGCGAGCAGACCTCTGTTTAACGCCACCACATTTCTGGAAGGCTCATCCGGGCCTTAGTTAGTTGCCTTGAGTCAGCGAGCGGCCTTCCTCTCTCTTTCTTTGTGACGTTTGGCAGCAGCCTCGTGGCTCACAGGCACCAGCTTATTCCCTTTCAAACCCCCGGACCACTGCACAGGCAGCAACGTCAGGACAAATATGTCTGTCCGCCTAATGATGCTGGTTGTAGTTACTGGCGGCGAAAACGTCGTACTCGAATTGTAAATGGTGTGGGTTTACTCTCAAATATACCGGTGTTGCTGAACTAGTAACGAATTGGAACGTTTTGTTTACGGGACAAAATTACTAATTGGCTGTGTAGGGGTGGTGTCAGGTTTAGCGGTACGTTTATATTTACGCGATCGAACCCATGAACCTTTATCGTGGATCAGGATGGTGCTTAACCAAATGGGGACGGATCGGTCGGCTCGCCGTCGTAAAACTGCACGTCGATGTTGAACGGATTGAACATGGTTTTGCGATCATGAGCATCAATTGCAGTTTTCGTAATGTGAGAGAAGTATGTCCAGGAGGTTTGCTTACAGCTGTCAGTGCCTGAGGCAGGAAGAAAAACCCTTCTTCTTAGAGACACATGTATGTATGTTGAACTTCTATTGCACCTTATGTTGCGAACCGTGCTAATCGGAGGTGCAAGGGAAGGACAGCAAATCAAACACAAAAATCAGTTCTCAAGAAAATAATTTTCAGTCTAAATCTAATAGTGCATAGCTCCAGTGGCGTCCTAGGAAGAGCGTTCCAGACGGCCGCAGAAGCGCATCTGAAAGTGCGCGATACAGTCGTTTGTTTGACGGTTAGCCAAAAAGCCGCTGCGAGGATGACCAGAGTTTGCGTGATGGTTTATGCTTCTTGACGAGATCAGCAAGGCACTGCGGTTCATTTGTGACAAGCACTTTGTGCGGATTGAGTGCGACCTCAAAATGTATTTGTTCAGCAATTGGAAGCCAATGCAGCTCAACGAGCACTGGAAGGACACGGTCGGATGTTGCAGTACTCATCCGTTCATTGAAAACAACGTATATGCAGTGTAATACAATTAATCCTTTGGAAACACACTGAGAGATGGAGAAATATTTGCATCGTGGAACGAACACAAATCAAGGATTTAATTTCAAACTTTTTAAAAGATGGAAGTGGACCTGGGCAGAGCACATCACGAGAATGGGGGGATATGGCCGATGGACACAAGTGCTGGGTAGAGTGGCAGCCGAAGGAGACAACGCACCCAGCAGGATGACCACCACTGTGCACATCCACGAGAGAGACAGATCTGTGGCATCACAGGGCTGTCCCGAATGTCAGTGACATACACGGGGAGGTCTTTATACAAGTTTGGATAGAACATTGCTAACAATGACGACGACGATTATGATGATGATGTTGAAGAATTTCGATTTAAAGCTTTCGTGACTGCAGGGATTCATCTTCTTGGTTCTTTCGCTAAAGTCACGTAGAAGGGAAATAATAAAATAATAAAAATAAAACATAATAAAGACAGACGCTGTCTTTCCGACAGACCTGTTTTTCACCTGAGGACGGCTGCTTGGCTTGTGGCCGAAACGTCGTGAGAATTATTTTATTATGTTTAATTTTTATTCTTTTATTATTTCCCTTCTACGTGACTTCACCGAAAGAACCAAGAAGATGATGTTGAAGAAGATGATGAAATCAATTCTGCTTTTAGTTTGACTTTCCCCACCCTTGTCTGCCCTGGCCTCTGCACGCAACTCCTCCCCACGGCGGGCCCAGCCTTCTGCGACGGCGGCTGTAAGAATGGAGGGAGCTGCGTGTCCCCCAGCGTCTGCCTCTGTCAGTCCGGCTTCAAGGGCGAGCTCTGCGAAACCGGTGAGTGCCTCCGATGCTGCGCGCTTCCACAGCCATTCAATATGAGAGACGAGCTGCGACCGGCCCTGGCCCTCCCCTGAGTCGACTCAGCCTCAAAAAGAGTAGCCGGTGCGGTGGGTGTGTCAACATCGGCACTTGGTAGGCAAAGGCGGCCGGGCGTGGTGCTGGCCACCCACCCCATCGTCTGACATGCCGGCTTTTATAGCTGATGCTCGTGAGCATCACTTGCCCCAACAGTCTGTTGAGGCTATACGGGGGATCTTGGTCTTTCTTTGTTGGATGAAGTGGCAGGATGGGCAAGTCTTGTGGATAAGCACTCTTTATTATCTTCTTGGTTCTTTCGGTAAAGTCACGTAGAAGGGAAAT
>CM025654.2:8282337-8293660 GCA_014621495.2 Entosphenus tridentatus | reverse complement strand
ACCGAGTGCTGTAATGAGACAGTTCAAGTTCAGTTGATTTAGAGCACCTGAGTGATTAGTAGTTGTCTTATAAATACCGACCCGTGAGTCACACCTTGAATAATGCGGCTGATTATTTAATCAAGAGGGAAGAGGTGCCACAGCGCTGCTACTGCTGTGCTATGAGCCTTGCAACTCGAATTCGATTTCCAGCGACGGCCAACAGTGGTGAGTGATATCTCAATGGCGAGCGACATTTAAACAGGTCCTGGGTCCTGCCTTGGCCAACCCGCCCTGACCAGCGTGGCGATCAAGATGCCATCAGTGGCCCAAAGCCACTGACGCCACGACGCTTCGCCAACGCTTTCTACCCTCCGCCAGATCCCCGCGCAGACGCTGCGAAGTCGACATGTGATCTGCCCCTCCCAGGCAGGTCCTATCCCACCATCTGGCCTTGCACGTGTTCCCTTTGGTCGTCTGGCAGAGATTTGGTTAAAAAAAAAACAATGGGGAGGCGTTCATCTAGACGTTGATTGCACCCGCCATCTAAATTATTTCTCGCTTGTACCGTTTTTTTTTATTATGTTCAGCCTATATTCTTTGGGTCTTTCCATAAAGTCGCGTAGATAGGTTCAAAGAAAAGAACAAAAAACTACGATGTTTCGATGGCAACACAAGCGATCGTTATCAGGAGGAAAAAAGAGTTAAGCCCCTTGATGAAAGGCATTCTAAACATATAAAATAAGATAACAAGATTAGATTAAATAGAGTCTGTAAATAATTACTCTATTATTATTTTCATTATTTAATCCAGAAATGCCAATAGCCTCAGAGAAAGAATAAGTAATTCTACCTGCTTTGCAGATATTGTGGAATAAATTGCATTCCGAAAATTGATTTTGCCACGAACATCACTTCTGAAGACAACTCCATTACGTTCTGCCAACCGATCATCAGTTTAATAAGAACGCATGATTATTTTACAGCCCTTTGCAAATCCACTGCTGGATTAGGGCCACCCCACACCGTGTCAGTCATGGGGGTCGTTTGACTGTATCGCACCACTCTGGTCAGTGCGGGTTTATGTATGGTTGGGGAGGGCTAGTACCGCTTTAGTTATCACTCACCAGGCCCAGAGGCCCAAAACGCATAGCAGCCAGCAACAAACATCACTGCTGAAGCTGCAATAGATCATTACGTTTATAAATTGCTGTAAAGTGCCTCGGAATAAAGCACTTTAATCCGAGGCACTTTACAGCAATTATAAAATTGTACATAAGATGATAGTGGTTGAAATAAAGGGTGGAGTTATTACAATTGGTGGTGTAGTTATTTATGGTGACAGGCACACAGGTGGGAGTGGTGAAGGAGGGGTTTGTGTAGGGCCTGGTACTGGTAGGAACCTCCTGGTTACACCAGCCCACAGGGGATTATTGTGTCCGTCGTGCAGGGAGGGGCTGGGTGGGGAGGGAGGGGCTGGGTGGGGAGGGGCTGGGTGGGGAGGGTGGGGAGGGGCTGGTTGGGGAGGGTGGGGCTGGGTGGAGGGTGGGAGGGGTGGGGCTGGGTGGCGAGGGGCTGGTCACCCCGTGGTGCCCTTATACAACTCAACGTTTAACCTACTCATGCCGGCTTGTGCCCGCCCTCACAGTCGGGCATATTTGCGGAATACACCACGGCGCCGTTGACCCTGGCCATTGACCGAGCAACCCAACGTTCCTGCAAGCTCCTTCCGCAGGAATGTGTTTATAGCTGGGGGTGGAGGTTAGGGAGTAGCAGGAGGGGTAGTGATAGGGGTTGGGGTCGTGATAGGGGTTGGGGTAGTGATAGGGGTTGGGGTCGTGATAGGGGTTGGGGTAGTGATAGGGGTTGGGGTAGTGATAGGGGTTGGGGTAGTGATAGGGGTTGGGGTAGTGATAGGGGTTTGGGTAGTGATAGGGGTTTGGGTAGTAATAGGGGTTGTGGTGGTGATAGGGGTTGGGGTAGTGATAGGGGTTGGGGTAGTGATAGGGGTTGGGGTAGTGATAGGGGTTGGGGTAGTGATAGGGGTTTGGGTAGTAATAGGGGTTGGGGTGGTGATAGGGGTTGGGGTGGTGATAGGGGTTGGTAGCAGTAGAAGAGATGGGGATTGTTTTAAAGCAGGACAGGAAGCAGGTGAGAGTTAAGGTGACTGTTTCGTGTGCTGCGGCGAGAGTTTGTCCCAGTGAAGGGGAGCAAGAAGGGACAAAGGATGAAAGTGTGACTGGGCGCGCTGGTCGGGATTGAACTCACGTCGCCTGGTTTTGGAGCTCAGTGCGCTAACCACTTGCGCCGAAATGCTCGCTCCCCCCGCCATAGTCGGTTGAGGTTTTTGAAAA
Organism: Entosphenus tridentatus; assembly: GCA_014621495.2. Taxonomy (NCBI): domain Eukaryota; kingdom Metazoa; phylum Chordata; class Hyperoartia; order Petromyzontiformes; family Petromyzontidae; genus Entosphenus; species Entosphenus tridentatus. The sequence goes on along the minus strand of CM025654.2, from coordinate 8,291,327 downwards.
CGGCCTTCGTGATGAAAATTTGTGCGGGATGTGTTCCGTGAGATTGTCGCGAAATCGGACATGACCTCCCCGCCTCGGTGCTCGCAGCAGCAAGCACATGGATAGAGCACCACCACGCACTCCCTCCCCTAAGTGGCTTCGCGTGTTCCCATGATTTAGTGATGACGTTCGCAAGAAGGCAGAAATAACCCTTGCGAGCGCAGTGCAAAAAGAAACTCTTCAATTGTACATGATCACAAAAATGCCATCAGTAGGCTTTCATTATTACCATTACACGCTTATTTACAACTCTTGTTATTGCAGTTTTCTCGAGACGTTCACATTTGCTTCAAAGGCATTTATGTCGGTGCTCGTTTTCTCAGCATAATCGCGGGCATCGTGTGTCCTGTGAAGTTGTTTTTTTCTGAAACAAAATAACAAAATCTTAAGCACATCTCCGTTAGATGGCCTTCATTACACGTTGTTTCATTTGCTTCCTCGATATGCCTTCACAGCAAGCGTGCTTTGTAATGAACCGTCTGCTTCGTCAAGCAGGGACGATTGAAGCTTAACTTTGTTGGCTATTTCGAATTCTTTTTTTTCAGTTGTTTTTTTTCTATTAACGACTTCACACCGCCTCTCACTTGCAACCGAGGTGTCTGCAGCCAATGTAAGAAGTCACCACGCACGGTGGCAGCGTCTTTGCGTGCATGCCACAGCAAACACGGCTACGTCGTTTCTCCGATGTGCTTTCGTGTTGTCCCGCCCGGCGTTTGACGTTTCGCCGCCCGTCCTGAGAAGCTTCAGATCACTTCCTGAAGAAGCGGGCGGGGCGAAACGTCGGACATCGCGCCGAACAGCATGCGGTACAACCACAAACACACACATCGGAGAGCCAATGGTGAGAGCAGCGACATGATGTATACCGTCTCAGCTGTGGTGCATTCAGAGATGGGTGCAAGGTCCGTGGCTTGCAATGGACACTGGCAGCAATGGGCGCGCAAACCAAAAGTTGTTTCTCATCCAAAGGAGATAATGAACCCAAGCCCGTGGCTTTCGGTTTAGTCAAATATTCCGCAGTTCTCCTGGCCTGTGAAAGCCCTTGCGTTCCAGTGCCAGGGTACAAAAAAAAACTGTCAAACGTGTTCATGAGTAACAGCACTGAAATGATACGGCCAAGCGGAGGGAATCCTGCGCCGAGTTCGTTGATCGATATATTTTAATGTAATCTCTGTACGAAGAGGGTTGTCGGGTTAAGGGTTAAGTCGCAGCCATCAATTGTGCTGTAGCAGATTGGCCGCGTGCGATGCATACAAACAGCGGGTGTAAAAAAAAAAAAATTATAATATTTCAAACTGATTGCTTCTGCGAGGATGGAGCCGTGGTTTAATCGTGCCACCATATTTTAGATCTCCGAGGCAATGCTTTTGAGTGCGAGGGCGACCGCCAGGCTGATTCAGGAGGACGGCGAAGTTGCAACAAAGGTTAAAGCAAAAAAGAAAAAAACTAATCCGAGTGGGGAGATGGCTTGTGTTTTCATCAGAGCGTGAAAGGCTAATTGCTCTGACATTAAATTCTGAGACAGTGACAAAGCTGTTACGATGCCTCTGCTTCTACTTCCTTCGACATTGCCCAAACATTAACATATTCAAATTACAGTTGACATTTAATAAAGAATACTGTTCGCGTTGTATGAAGGTCCTAAAAGTATACCACGAAAAAAATTACGGGAGAAAAGTAATTCTGACACATTTGACGGGAAAAAAAACTACTTGTGAAGGATGTTATCGTTTCTGCGCTATCAAATGTCATACTTGCGCTTGCGGGCTTCAATGTGCGAGGTGACTTGAAAGGTTTTTTTGAAAGGTGGACCGTACTGCGTGGCACAAGGGTGCAACAGAAATTTTCAAGCCAAATCAAGATTCAACACGACGCCACGAAACAGACGGGGGGGGGGAGCGGTGGCGCATTGCTTAGCGCAACTGCGCTGTGAATGCGGCAAGCCCGAGTTTGATGCCCGGCCACAATGAATATATATATCAGCGGCAAGTGATATCTGAACCGGACCTAGGCCATACCTCCCCCCTCGCACCCCCCCCCCCTCCCACCATTGCTTTTCTCAACCCGCATTGACAAGCATGGTGAAGTATGGTCTCCAGCAGTGGGTTCACACATTGGGCTATAAATTAGTATAATAATTAAACATTACAGGTCGGGATGCACCATAATTTTTGTCAATTTTTATACTTACTTTTTGGTTCTTTCGCTAAAGTCACCTAGAAAGAGAAAATAATAAATTAAATAATAGCATACGACGTTTCGATTGCAACACAAGCAATCATCATCAGGTACAAATGAAAGAGAAAACAAAACCTAGTAAACTTCGAAATATAATGCAATACAACACAGAGAGTCGGCTAACATAACAGTCAACACCCTACCTGGTTCATTAACGTTCTTCCAAAGATTGCTAAATTTGAGAGAGAGACAAAACACAGACACGGAGACACATAGACAGACACATAAGCAGAGAGAGAGAGACAGAGAGAGGCACACACATAGGCACACAGAGAAACAACGCCTCTGTGTCAAGGCCTTAAATAGAGAGAGAGGGGGCAGAGAGAGGGGGGGGTGGTAGAGAAATTAGCGAAAGAACCAAAGAGTAATTCCTGCAGTCACCAAAGCTCCAAATCAAATATTTGTAAACTTATTTTAGCTGGCCGGTGGTGGCTACGCGTGCCTGCAATCCAGCACGATTGAGGCAAGGGTTGGTGGATTACACAAATGTTCTGAAGCTCCCTTCTCGTGGGTGCCCAGGTACCATACCCTGACTCGCCAGGCAAAAGACAGTTCAACAAATGTGTACTCCATCTGTTCCATCTGTTTGGGATAGAGTGTTGCCCGCCTGGCACGCGTAGTTTTCTCCGGGTGTTCTGGTTTCTCCCCAAGTGCAAACACTCATCAATCGGCCAATCACATCTTCACTTATATAGAGGACCGCAGAGCTTGGGAAATTGTTGGCGCCGGCTCGCTGCCTGGCTGCCGCCTGCCTGCTTGTCCGTGGTTCCTTCACACCCCTGAGTCGTTCTCTCTCTCTCTGCGAGGGTGAGCGAATACAGCGCGGCATGTAACAAGTTGACACTTTTTATCATTATTTTGGTTCACTCGGACAGGAATGTGTAATGAGTAATTCGTGAGCAGCTTTATTTTTTTATCACTTCATTACATTTTAATGCGGAGTAAAAATTGCAGAAAGCCATGCTTTTAGCTCTCCATGTAAAAAAGCCAAAGGCCATTGCCAAGAACGCACGCACCCCGATTGGATGTGACAGCTGAGCATTTATCACATGGAAGTATTTGGGAATATTCCAACGTGTCCCTGTAGAAACACCATCTATGTTGTGTGATGCTCCATTTTCATCTAGACTCATTTTCTGAATTGAAAATTAATTTTCTAAATGTAAAACTCTAGGACGTCTTTTTGTGTTTAGTACGTTGTCCTTTCCCCGCACTTCCGATTGGGACGGTTGGCTACATGCGGTACGAAAGTATTTCAACGTACCACATACGTGCTCGACCACCGCACATACTTCTCCTTCTGGTATCTTTCTTCACGCTGCTCATTGTTGGAATGCCCTCCACATCGGCTCTTTGCCAACGTCCCTTAGAATAACCTTACTCAATTCCAGATATTTATTTGCTTTTATCTGTTACAACTTCATTCAACTGGTACAAAAACTGACACCTTTATACAAGGCATCATGTTTGCAATAACCACAACACAAGCAGTCAAAATGCAAACAAAAAGAAGCAACTCTGATAATGATAATGATATGCACTGTCCTTGAAGTTGATTGGTCCACACCCGAGACAGCTTTTCTTAGAGCCTAGTCTCCATTGGTGTTGGACCAGATGACGCCAAAAGGCGTACAACTCAAAAACAGTGCACTATCAGAGTATTGAGAGCTCGGGGTAAGAATTTACACTATGTGACCTCCTTTACCAGTGGCAAAATATAGTAACAGGTTTTAATTCATTAGTGCTGTTTGTTGCTGGCTGCTTGGCATATTGGGCATTTGGATCTGGACTCTAGAACTGTAAGTAATATATATATATGCGTGAAGTGGAGCCGTTGACCAAAATTTCACCAATTACATATATTTGTTTTCATTTCAGGCATTGTTGTTGGTGAGTGTGTTGAGTTGTTTTGTTAAATGTGCTTTTACATCAGTGCCGATGCAGCATCAACAAATAATCGTGAAAATATATGTTAGTTTATTTATTTCTTATTATTAAATGTTGCTACCTCATAAGAATTCACTTGCCGACAATACCTGTAATCATATTATTTTAATCCCCTTTGCCCAGTGTGTGAAGGATTCTCCAAGAGTAATGAATCCTATTTTTCCTGAATTATTATCGTGTTGAACCCCGTAAAAATGTTAGACAATTCATTAATGGAAAATCTTTCGATTTAAAGCTTTCGTGACTGCAGGGATTCATCTTCTTGGTTGGTAAAGTCACGTAGAATGGAAATAATAAAATGATATTTCATTATGTTTAAAAAAAATTATTTTATTATTTCCATTCTACGTGACTTTACCGAAAGAACCAAGGAAAATGGGAATATCGTCAACATTTGGCTATTTTGCAAGTTTCGGCTCCGGCCCTCTCTGCGTGCTTGTGGAACCAGGGGTCACTCTGCACCTCGGTCACGTAACCATTTACGGAACAGCACCTGCACACCAGTATCATCATTAAAAAAAAATTAACCCATAAAAAAAAGTTTTTCACTATAAATTCTTTATATGCGTGGCGGCTAGAGTCCTCTCGTCCTCTGGCTTGAGATGGCTGCCACCAATGGGTCAGATGATTGCCTGCCACCATTAAGCAATTGGTAATTAAATATAAAAACATTTTGACAAAAAAGTGTTAAATTTTGGAAAAAAAAATTCACGAAAATAAATTGTCACGCACAACGAGTCTGTGTGCAAAATGTCAGCTCGATTGAATCACGGGAAGTGGGTTAAAAAACGACCGAAAGATTTGCACGGTCGTAAGCAAGCAAGCAAGTGAACTTAATATAAAGGATTTAAAAAGGTTCCTACACAGGCTATTGTTTCGATAGGCCAAATAGATCAACATCAGAATCATAATCTGTACTTATCCTGGAAGCATACGAGGCGCTATAGTGACATGCCTGGGCTGTATGGTGAATGGGACAGCACATTCCACTTCACAATACAATCCGATGTTCTCCACATTGTATGTGGTCTGCCATTGTTCTGGTTGACTACCATTGTCGTGTTCAAGGGAACACTTCTGCCGTCTGACACATATTCACGACTTTGCCATGATTTAATATCCATAGTCGTGTATCGCTTCCATAGACTAAACTAATTGACAAATGCAAATGAGACATTGCTTCCAGGGTAAAGCAAAAACGTCTTTGTTAAGAAGACATGACACCACCAGTCAAACATATATCGGCTAGACCTTGGTTTGAATAGAGGGAAGCAGGCATATTACCATGTGGAATATATTCAACATGTAAGGTCATTTTAAAACGTTTTCCTTCACGAGTTTTAACGGTAAGCATAAAGCAGCAGTTATATATGTCCATGGTCGCCTTTCATAAATAACCAATCGCAGCCCATTTTCAATCAACTGCTAAATAAAAGCGTCCCGAACGACGTTGGCAGTCATTGGGGTTGTTTGACTATTCTAGATTTGAAGCTTTCGTGTCTGCAAGGATTCATACTCTTTCGTTTTTTCGGTAAAGTCACAGAGGTTAAAATAATGTATTTGTTTTCTTTTAACCTACGTGACTTTACCGAAAAAAACAAAGAGTATGTTTGACCATACTTCACCGTGTTGGTCAGTGTGGGTTGTAGAAGGGAAGGCGAGCAGAGATCATTGCAGACATCAATCACAACCGATGCTCGCCATGAACGGGAATGCATCTCGGTTCACTGGGTTCATGGCACGGTGCACCGCCACTATCGCACTCTATTCATATGAGAGCCACATTTACATTTTTATTTGCATGTAAATATTCAAGTTAGAGTCAAAGTATCTACTTGCCTTAATAGGCAAAGGGATGGAGTTCATCCCATTTGGAGGCCGTCAGCCAGTGGTGTGTGTATTTGCCATCGTATGCCCCAGTGTATTTTTTTAAATATATATCATAGGTTACTGTCATACATTACGTGTGTTTGTTTGTGGAATATTATAATCTTATCGTCAAAAGCACATTGCGAAATGAACCTAGTGACCTGAGTTTGATTCCAAAACATGGCTGCCGTTGTGGCGAGTGGTATTTGACTCGGTCGTGGCCATTCTAGGATCAGTAAAATATTACCCCCACTACCGACACGGCATGGGGAAGCCTTCATCCAACAGTGGACTGACTCTTGAGGCTTTAGTCTGCTGTTAGCCGTAATGACCCATTGTTGAGTGTACTGAGTTTTTTTTCCCTCCGTGAATTTTTTCTTCATTGTATTTGTCCAAGGTCTCCTTTACAAAGGGGGCTCGTTATCCCAGTGGCCTGTCATTCTGGGGCTCTTTGGCAAATGCATTGATGGATCGATGGATTGATGATTGATTGACGATTTCGCGCACGGCTCATTTCGACGATGGGGCGGACGTTGGGACGTACGGTCGTTTGCAGTTTGAAAAACGCGCGTTTGGACCGCCCACAAAATTCGGCGGGCGCTAATGAAATATTTCACGACTGACTCGAGCAATGAGTGAGTGCGTGGTGCCGGCCTGGTTGTGATTACAGGGAAGACAGCGCCGCAAATTAAGCCCAAATTTACACCGGGCGGACACGATGCATCTCCCCCCACCCCACACCACCATTACCCTACGCCACCGCTCGCATGATTTGTTAATTATGAGCCAGTGAGAGAAGCAGCGCCATCAACTGCCGCTGTGCAATAAACGTGGCTGGGCGCACAGCCCACGGATATAGGCGCCCAACTGCCACCTGCATAAATAATTCATCCGGTGCTGGCTCTGGGGCTAAGCTTGGCAATAGAAAGCGCAGGGCGTCTGCTGCTTCTAATTTACGTAGCAATTGCGCACGGGGCTGGAGAGTTACACACGTGCGGCCACGACTCATAAACGGGAACGTTGCAGAGTCTCCACGAGGAAAGGCCATTGCCTGCAATAAACGTCGCGTGTTAGATCCAAAACAAAAAATCCTTGCCCCTTTAGGGCAGTATTATTGATGGTCGTGTTAAGTTGTTTTTTTGTTATTTGTGCTCGTGCCACCAGCAGTATCGCAGCAATTGTGTTCCACCGTGCACCGATGGCCTTAGTTGAGATTATTTTTTGTTTGTTATTTTCTCGAAGATTCGTAAAAGGCAGAATAATTCAACCGTGCACGTGACGATGCATCGGTTTGTCGATTGAAAGGCGATCTGTACGCTCACCTTGCATGCACTGAATGGTGCTTTTGGGAATCTATTCTTTTAGTTGCAGGCCCTTCTGCCAGCAGTGGCACGAAGAAACAAAATAGCAGGGCTGCACCTTTCCCTTATTTTCTCGTGATAGTATGTGACTGGATCACACACGATATCATCAGCACATCATCATTATCACGAACCATGGGCAGATCGCCCGTAGGTGTCCATTGCACATTTCGTAATTTTTCCCACTTTCCTCTGTCTTGTGCCAATATGCTCAAGTCGTGCCACATCTTTCTGACACCAATCCCTTATGTCGTCAAGCCATCCTCTGTGAGGTATACATACGGTATATATTTATATATATGTGAATTGCTACCATTAAAAATTTCACATACTCAAAAAAATAAATTTTAAAATCTGATAATGACGATGAATTATGACAAATAATTGAATCTGCTGCCTGTGGGGGCAGATGGATTATTGCTCACAGAATACAAATAATACACCGTCTATATTTAAGACTATTTTTTTACACGCACAGATCTGCAACCAATAAATCCTTAAGGCCATTTTTGCCAAATGGGATTTTAAAATGTCAATCTCGTCACAATACTTTTATCGCACGAAAAAATGTGTATTGTTGAAGTTCAGAAAAAATAACTTTGTTTTCTATTGTTGAGAATGGCTACGGAAAGAGAAAAACATTCTCAACCTATTAAAAATGGGCCAACTTTTTCTCGGAGCGACTGAATGAATTAACTTACACACAGCCTTTACTGGAAGGCGCGCATTTTAATGAAAGGTCGACTTATCGTAGCCGAATTACGAACAACCGTAAGACACATGCATCTAGACAAATCACACGCAATGCTCATGTGCTGGGCCATTTCTCCTGAATCCCCTCAGCCCATAACCCCCAGGCCTGTGTCCCCACTTCTCACCCAAGCTGCTAAGTTTAAGTTGCTCTTTATGTAATAATGCCTAGGCAATGTCTAGGCAATGTTGTTGCTGTTGTTGTTGTCTGCCTATAAGTTCCCACTATTTGGGAAAAGAGGCATTCCTTTCCTTCGTGGTTTTTGTCCAGTAGTGGCCACCGAATTCTGATTTCGTCTCTTCTCATCTCAAAACTAACCTAAGAATACTCGACATTGCATGTCGACTTACGATTACAAGTTCATAACCAGAATCTTTATTTAGACTGGAGGAATCCGATGAGCTATTATTAAGCTCTTTTTCACCGATGTCCAGTATGGGCGAGCCTTCAAGAAAATGTGTCAGTAGAAATATCTTTACAGCAGAACAATGCGTCCCCAAAACTACGAATGTCAATTCCTGAGCCACACAGAGCAGTAAAACTTCCATAAATAGGACACTCTCATCCGGCTGCTCTCAGCTCGTCAAAAGGCCACCAATTTCATCTCAACAAAGTCGTCTCCTCTCGCGCAACAGAACCCAAGTTATCTTGAGGGATCTTAACTCATCGCCTTTGTTGGCTGCTAACAATGAGAGCAGCCCACTGCGTTCAATCGAAGAGACTCGTCCGCCTTAAGTGTGCGCCCACCCTCCTCAAACTCAACACTCGGCAGCGTCAGCACGATC
>CM025654.2:8268092-8280073 GCA_014621495.2 Entosphenus tridentatus | reverse complement strand
CGTGCGTCAATCGTTCCGTGGCTTTGTTGGCGATCGATTTCGCCTTTCGAAAGAACGCGGCTTGGGATGCACACAAGTGACCTTTTCTTTGTATGGAGACATATTCACGCGTTGCCTCGTTGTTTTAAAATAGCTGCTATGAGAATATGTGATCGTATAACTGTACGGTGTGTACTTCATGTGAGTTCAGGAGGTTATTACGATGTCGGAGCACTGAGGGAGCTCCATTAATATCCTAAGTTAAGATCTGCCTTTCAGAGTTCCATGATTAAATCGGGTTGCCAAGAGTCGTGAGTTAATGGTCTTGGCCCAGTGAGCAATGACTGTAGGTGAAAAAAATCCATCACGTTGAAGTTGGTTTTATATATGGGAATTAAACATATCCAACTGGACATAAAAAATAACTTCATAGCTCATTGGATTCCTCCAGTCTAAATAAAGATTCTGATCCTGATGTCGTTTTTAACCGTCGTGCGATGAACATTACTCTGTGTGCGGTGCGAGTGGGAGAGTGCTGCCACCTACTTTGTGGTCCCGTCCATCACTTGAAGGGATCTCAGATGCAGCTCCCTGATGTCCACTTGTCTGTGCTAATCCTCCAAGGCAGTGGGTCCCACTGATCGGAGTCGGATCTGGATGGATGCTTCGTCCCATAAGACATCGAATTTTGTTCTGCGTTTAGCTTGGCGAAGTTTCGCCTTTGTCTTATGATATTCCAGCACACGTGAGATACTATTAAACTGAACTGTGAAAAGTATTTTTTTTTACCAGGTAAGGCCCACTGAGCTATATAGCTTTGTTTTCAGAAGCGACCTGGCCACAAATGATAGCTCAACAAAGTGGCTTATCCTGTGGAAATGTATAGCAGACAAATACTCTAGAGTCATGTTTCTAAATGCAGAGGGAAAAACCGGAGGACGCGACCACGGGGAGAACATGCAAACTCCAAATATACAGCAGGCGTCAGGGTTGGGATCGAACCCACGACCTCCTGTGTACCAGGCAAGGTAGTTAACATCTCTCCACCTTGGCAATGTTAACTACCTCGTAGTTAACATTGCTTACCCCGAGCTCTCATACTCTGATGGTGCATTGTCTTTGAGTTGTGCGCCTTTTGGCGTCATCTGGTCCAACCCATGTGAGACTAGGCTCTAAGGAAAGCTGTCTCGGGTGTGGACCAATCAACTTCAAGGACAGTGCATACATTATTAGAGTTATGTTTTTTGTTTGCATTATGACTGCAGGTATTGTGGTCTATGCAAACATGACTCCTCGTAAAAAAGGTGTCAGTTTTGTTGCCAGATAGAAGGGTAAAAAAACAATTATCATACCTCGTAAACCTTTATTTATCGGCGGGGGGGGGGGAACCAAGAAGACAAATTTGACGGTGACGGCACGGTTGTCCGCGCGCGCGCGCGTTCCATTTGACGCGTCGTGCGGCAGCAGGGGGAGGTGGACTGCTGGCCCGTGCCATGCCCCAAGCTGCACTGCCGCCACACGGTGCTGCTCGAGGGCAACTGCTGCGCTCGCTGCGTGGGCAGCCCCTGCGAGACGGACGGCGACTCCGGCGCAGCCGTCGTGCCGGACCTCACCAAGAGCTGCCGGGACGAGCGGGGGGCGCAGCGGCTGGGCGGGTCCTCTTGGCGGCCGGATGGAGGGCCGTGTATCCTGTGCCACTGCCAGGTGGGGAAACGCGGGGGGAGAGGAGGTGGGAGAGGAGGTGGTGGTTTATCTTCTAGGTTCTTTCGGTAAAGTCACGTAGTATGGAAATAATAAAATAATAAAAATGTAACATAATAAAAAGAAAACATTTATTATTTCCATTCTACGTGACTTTACCGAAAGAACCAAGAAGATGAATTCCTGCAGTCACGAAAGCTTCAAATCGAGGTGGTGGTTGCTTGTCGTCAGAATTCAGGCTCTTCTGACTATCGCTGCGTCTTTGGGTTCCCAGGTGGATCCTAGGCAAGAGCACTGAGCTGGTGCTACTGGTATCCTGGGTTTGAATTCTGGCTTCAGCCGTCCGTTAGTAAATTTGGTTCTCAAGTGTCGTGAGTTGATGGTCTCAGCCCAGTCACCAAATAATTTCACAATTTACGTGGTTTTTGCACTTAGTTTGCAAAAATGTTGCTTTCAGAATAAAAAAAAGCAAAGCTGGATTGACTCGCGCAACAAATATTACTTTCTATCTCGGGGTGGGTGCCAAAGTGCTGCCTCATACTATTACACCAGAGGTCACGTGAAGAGATCTCAGAATTAGTTATGTGATGTCCTCTTCGCTGGGCCATTATTTATTGCAGAGAAATTTGCATCGCTGTGCGATAGATACAAAGAGATGCTTCGTCTCATCAAATAATACTCCAATTACCAAGTGGACGTTTTTCCAAGTTTATTTTGCTGAATCAGGCAACAACTCAGTGTACCGGGATAGTCTCGTAGTTGCAAGCGTGACCTGATAGTACAATCGGGTGAATATATATTTAAATCTATCACTGTTAATTACATTCATACCGCATTCACATGACGACTGTGAAGAAGGCTGGTTTACTTTCGAAACCAGGCAAGGTGGTCTAGGCCCGGATTCCTAGCCCTCCTGGGCCAAACTGGCACAATCTGGGTCTCATGACTCAATTTAAAGGGGCCAGTCTCCTCCATAAGACGTCCCACGAAGTGATACCAATTTTATTCATCCTGGAGTGGAGATGATAGGCTAAATCAACCTCCCAATCTGGATGTAAACTCGCGTAACTCGAGTCGTCGTGCAGGCACTCTGCCAGGTGATGTAAACGTGTTTGCTCATTAATTCGCTCAGCCACCTAATGCCCCAAAGTTAGTTTTCAGAGATAGATACACATCAATATTTATTGTTATTTTCCATGTAAACTCTCGGGTCACCCTGTATACGTTGCCAGAAAAAGAAACGATACACATAAAACTAACTTTTAATTAGTTATATAAAACAAGTCTTGCTCCACTGAAGAATTCTGACCTTGGCCCTGCCGGGAAGTGCATTGAGAAAGAACAATGATGACCCCACGAGCCTTGAATACAATTTTGCAATTGTAGGAAAAATCCATACTCCGGGACGATGTGAATTACTTCACTGAAGGGCACGGGCAACACACATTTTACCTGCCATAAGTTGTATTTCACGTGCCGACTCATTAGAGAGCACTTAGAGCTTGGAAGTCTGAACATTTGTTAGCGTGCACTCTTTACTTATGTATGATGGACTTCTTTCGCACCATACGTTGCCAACCATGCAAATCGGAGGTGTGGGAGAAGGACAACAAACTCAACACAAAAATCAGTTCTGAAGAAAGAAATAAGTTTTCAAACTAGATTGAAAAGTGCATAGCTTCGGTGGCTTCCTAATATCAGAAGGAAGAGCGTTCCAGACGGCCACTCTTGTGGGTCCAGTCCATCGTGAATGCGCCGCGGTGATCACGCAGAGTCGGCTCTTTTGAATAACACTGCCGTTTTAAGTCTGTCGCAAAACTGGCTCAGACTCGAGGATGGTGCCTGAACATTAGACACCGATAGCTCGTTCCAGGAGTTCGGGCCGGAGAACCCAGTGAGGCTTCGCTGGGCGTGTGGCCGCACAAGGTTTACGAGCGGGCACAGCGGCAGATCACCGTGGGCTGTCGATTGGAGACAGCGTGGATAGGGGTCTGTTGAAGCCGTCTGCTCCTGCACTGGGTTCTCTTGAGAGAGTCTTGGTACTGAAAGAGGCTTATGTATTAACAGGCCACATATATATTTTGAAGTCTATCAGCCTATTTGCTTTTTCAGATCAATTGCCTGAACAGTTGTGAACAAGCCCGACTTTGCTGATGAGGCCTCAAAAGTTAAAACTGGTCCCGAATGATCTCAATGAAACGAATGCTGTTGCGTATCATTAGTCCAGAAGTCCCTTAGCCTGACAGACCAAAACACATCTTATATTTACGTGGGGAGATAAATTATGTTCGTTTTACTTTATTCACCCATCATGCCCGACAGCAACACATTGTATACGTGCATGTACAGCCCTCACGCGAGTCCACTATTGAACAGGGGCCTCCATACGCCTAAGTGGGTGATGAAGGTTATGTTACCATATTTCACCACGCTGGTCAGTTTGGGCTAGTCAAGGTGGGCAGCATCAATGTAAGTTGAAGGTGGGTAGCAGAGATGTTAAACTTGTATAAGTCCAGTATAACAACGGGGTTTTTTTCTCCCCTCCGCTGCCTATTTGCGCATCGTGCTCACCATCCAAACACCATCCAGGCTCAATTCTGACTTGGCTTGTAAGATCTGATGAGATCGGGCACATTCCTGATGATTGTGTATAAAGGTGGCTATTGCTATGGCCGATGGATGAGACTGATCACACTGCATGGCAGCCAGAGGAGAGAATCAGGCTAAGCGCCGCAGAGATGCAGCGATGAGGTCAGGTCGCGCGCAGGAGTGAGATGAATGGACTGTGATGGATGCTGCTGACAATGTGGGGAGGAACTTCATCCATCGGTGGATGTATGATGGCTGATTGGGATGATGACGATGGTGGTAGTTATGATCGTATAATTGGGTACAAACATATTAGGGGCCGTCTATAAATGACGTCACGCGATTTTGGACGATTTTTGACCACCCCCCCCCCCCTAGTCACACGGCGTGACAAATAGTCAGACCCCCCCCCCACACACAAATATTACGTCACAAAGCTCTGCCTCCCCCCCCAAATCATGTTTCCATTTTGAAAATAAAACATGCTTCAAATCGCTTCAAACTATTGTTATTGTAGTGCGTATTTAATGTGGCGCTGCACTCTGATGTTGTAGGAGAAAACATTAATTAAAAAGTTTATTTAATTAAGTAGAACGTGTTTTCTATATTTATTTAAAGTTGCGCATTTTGATGTGACGTCACATTTCTCAACCCTTCCCCCTCGTCACACATCGTCACAAATGTCTGACCCCCCCCAGGTGCGTGACGTCATTCATGGACAGCCCCTTAATTGTATATTTTTTCTTTTCACAGGATGGGAACATCTGCTGTTCAGCCGACCCTCTGTGTCCTTTCAACAACTAGGGAGTTAATTATCACTAAGAAGACAATTAATATGTACACATCGGTAGTATGGCTGTGCCGTTCTATTTTCGGTAAGTTGAAAGCCATTGCAAACAAACGTTTAATTTTAAAATAATTTAATAACAGTCGGGGCAAAAATAAGAGCTCGATTATCGAAGCATCATTAGGATGTAGAACCGTTTGTTTATTTAAAATGTTTTTTTTTGGTGTTTTATTTTCTTTAACAGAAAATAGCATCCGAAATACAAAAAACTTACACATGTCCAGAATAACTTATTGTGGATTTAAAGTCACTCCCTGTAAAGTTACTTGAATATGATGTAAATGCATTTTTTTTCCATCTGTGATTTTTTTCATATGCTGTGCTGCGTTAAAAAAGTTTGCCTATTTATAATTTATTATCGTTTTTATTATGCCCTCGGATGATTATGTGTGCCAAAATTATGAGATGTAAATATTAATATTGATGAAAGTTGATCGCATTGAAATGTTTCCAGCTGTTTGTTGTACTTTCGCAATTATTTTCAGGATCAATAGACACGCTGAGAAAATCTTAAGAACATAAATCGAAATGAGGAAGTCAAAGTCTCAAGCTTTTGAAATGAGTGGTCACACTTTCATCCCAGTTACTTGATTGCATTACATTTGAACCTAAATATGACAGTAAATAAATAAATAAAAGTCCGGCTAGCCACTCATGATTAAACCAACTTCTCAAGTGCGCACGGTCTCAGCCTGGTCACCAGTGACTTTGCAGCAACAACAACAAAAATCTATCATACAATGACAACTCTGCAATGTGACCAACTATCATACCAGAGTATGTATGCGCGAAAGTACACCACGTGCAGTGTAAAGGATGAAAAAGGCCCATTCGAAAAAAAAATCTCTTCCACGGCCACACGCTGTCTCAAGGCTTGCGCATCACTCTGCGCGATTTCCCCAGCGGATTCTTTGTCTCGTAACGTGGAGATGCCATTCTATTGGTCCTGTCAGTTTCTCTCTTCTGAGTTCTTGCTTTCACATCGTATCAAATGTCCATGAACCACATCGCCTGCTCACCCGGCTCTTGGCCCGGTTTCCATCAATGCTCGGTGGTCTTGCGTGAGCTCACGGTGACATTTTTGAAATACGGTACTGTGCTTCATTTGTGCTGATTGCTTAATAAAGAGCCACAATTCTAGACAAGGTGTAATGTTACATGCTTATTTAACTGTTGAAAAATATTACAGGTGATGATGATGATGAAGATAATAATGCCCTTTTTTCCAGAAATACTTAAATTAATATCAAGATTGTTTTTCGGTGGGGCCCTGCATTGGAATATTGGGCCAGTACCATTTAATGAGTATTTGTCATGCGAGAGTAAACTATAGTACCCGGAGAAAATCCGCACATATTAGGGGCGACACTTCCATTTCCTGGCCACCTGCAACACCTGGCAAGCCCTGGTCACCTACCCATGCTCAATGCTGCTTCGCTTGTGAGATTAAACATCACACGTGTGGGTAGTTGTCCATTAATGTGATAGTTCCGCTTGAAAAATCGGAGAACATATTTTTAACTCGAATTAAAAAAGAATTACATTGTGTACGTAAATATGTAATGGTAAAGATGTCCATAATACAGGTTTCTTGGGGTTAGATTGCGTGAATATAAATGTGTCGTTAAACACGCCATCACCCGACATAGCCAATTAGTAAGGTTTGGCACATAAACATAACATGCCAATTCGTCACTAATACAGCACACACCGGTGTGTTAAAGATGTTACCGCGTGTTGTTCCGCACGATGTCCGACGTTTCGCTCCACGTGCTGGGCACCTTCTTCGGCTTCCTCGAGAAACGTGGAGCCAGACGTTGGACAACGTGCCGGACAGCAACGCGCGGTACAACGCAGGAACACTTTGGAGCGCCGCACGGCACGATCGGCAAGGGCACGTGCAGCTTTTTGGTGTGAGCATGCAACGGTGTTATGTTGCACTCGCAAAACTTCCCCTGCGCATAATCACACGCGCACACGTGCAAATAATTGGAATTCTACCCATTTTAAACTGATTGGATCGCTTTTATCAATTGGTATTCTTATTCGTATGGATCTTGACAACTGTGAAAGCCTCAAACAGAAAGACATCATGTAAATTCGAGATTTGAAGCTTTCGTGACTGCAAGGATTCATACTCTTAGTTTTATCGGTAAAGTCACGTCGGTAAAAAATGAAATGATGACGGAGACTTGTGTTGCCTCCGAAACGTCGTCATTTATTTTAATTTTATTTTTATTAATTTTTATTTCATTTTTTACCTACGTGACTTTACCGAATAAACTAAGAGTATATACATCAAGTAAAGACTGTCCGCTTTGGCTGATAAACGCCTTCCATCCACACTGCAAAGATGGTATGTTGTGGAAACGATGCACACAGCTTTGCGTTGTCCCTATGTATCCGCACTGATAATGACTCACGGACCCCCACAAAGACAAAGATCCCCCGTATAGTCTTAACAGACTTTTGGGGCAAGTGCGGTTAACGAGGTGGTGGGTGGCCAGCACCACGCCCGGCCGCCGTTGTCTCCCCAGCGGCGATGTTTACACACCGCACCAGGTACTCATTTGAGGTTGAGTCAACCTAGAGGAAGTCCCGGACCGGTTCAGATAATCGTCACCGATGTTGGCCGTGAGCGGCAATCGAACTCGGGTCGCCGGGTTTGCAGCGCAGCGCGCTAACCACCCACCCACTCTTCCGCGACCATCACACTCAAGAATGGCAGATTGTTCTTGCCATTCTGCCTTTGGTTGACAGGAGCTGCAGTAACGCGCTCCCTCCCCCCACGTCTCCTCTCTCCCTTACGCGTGTGCCACCTTGGCTCATGGCCAGGATTCTTAAAGTGTTTCACTTTTGGAAGTGTTCCAAGGCATTGGAAGTCACAATGACGAAGTACACGTGAAAACAAAGGACGCAAAAAAATGATGAATGTGAGAATGTGCGAGCAAATTTCCCTTCCCCCCGTGTTGTACTGACAGTGCACTAGTCCACTCTCTCTGGCATGCGTGTTGTCTTTGTGAACTAAATTTAAATCGGAGTTGAATAAAACGAGAACATTCTGCACATTCACTTTTTAATTTGCAAACTGATGTTTTCACAAGTACAGCACGAAGCCGCAATTCGCACTTCTCAGGATTTGTTTGGCACTGGTTTTATAATTCAGTAGCTTCTATTTATTCATCAGTCATTGCTTTTGACAAACTATTGACCCGACCCATTCAATCGGCCACCAATTCAATGCAAGACTTTGTTTTATTCGGGGAAAATATATATAAAAAAAGAGATCACTCGATTTAAAGCTTTCGTGACTGCAGGGATTCATCTTCTTGGTTCTTTCGGTAAAGTCACGTAGAAGGGAAAGAATAAAGTATTATTCATTATTTATTAAAAAATAGATCACATTTCAAAAATACATACCTCGGCTGTTCAACATGGGCCTGAAGCTCTATTAACGAGAGAGAAAAAATACTTTAACATCACAGAGACACTCGCATAATCACACCGTTGCGTCAGGCCAATGCTTTTCAATATAACGCCACTGCAATAATGTCACCTCCGACTGTAATTTTAAATATCGTCTCGCTAACAAATCCTCAAACGCGTGCTACGTCCGTTGTCAACGGTGCATGAGAACACTACCACGAGCACCATCGTCTCTGTCTTCGAACCGAAACATGCACTTCAAGTTCACATTGTGTGCAATCGCTCTTCTTGATCATTGGTTTTTTACCCTTTTATCTGGCAACACAACTGACAGCTTTTTTTACAAGGAGTCATGTTTGCATTGACCACAATACCTTGCGGTCAGAATGCAAACAAAAAACGCCAAAAGGCGTCATCTGGTCCAACACTATGTGAGACGAGGCTCTAAGAAAAGCTGTCTCGGGTGTGGACCAATCAATTTCAAGGACAGTGCATACATTATCAGAGTTGTGTTTTTTGTTTGCATTCTGCAGGTATTGTGGTCAATGCAAACATGACTCCTTGTAAGAAAATGTGTCAGTTGTGTTGCCAGATAAAAGGGTAAAACACCAATGATCATATTTTGCTACTGGCAAAGGAGGTTCCAATGGTGAATCGCTCTTCTTCCTGAAGAAGGCATCTTCGTAATAAATGGGAAATCTGTATGTCCAATCCAATTCAATGTTTTTTTTAATCACCAGGAAAATCCCGTTTCTTCAGTTACCCAGCTCGTTTGCGAGGCAAACCCTTCGTACGTCAGCACAGGACAAGAACAACAACAACATGAGAGTAAGAACAACATCAGAGTAAGAAGAACAACATCAGAGCAATAACAACAGAGTAAGAAAACGATAATTTATTAATCCAGGAGAGCCACACTTGGTCATTGGACCCTTTTTTAGGAGGCCCCCGGCCCTGGCAATTGTTTTACTCTATGATGTTTCCAGACAATTAGGGATGATTGTTTATTATTATTATTATTATTATTTATTATTATTATACACGTGGCAGAAAACCGGAGCACATGGAGAAAGCCCACTCGAGCGAGGGGGCAACACGCTATCGTCCCCGTACAGATGGAAAGAGATGGTGATTACTCCACTTGCTGTACTGTTCTCTCCTGGCCAGTCGGGGGGTATTGCACGTCCTGGACGAGCCTCATGGGGAAGGGAGTTTCCCCCGACATCCGTGCGACCCACCAACATCCTGAATTACAAGTGCATGCATGCACCAGTGATGCATACAGATGAACGGGTAACAGCGCATCGGAGGTATGGGCGAAACATCATGCGAAAAGAACACAAAGTTACAAATATGAACAAAAATAAACGGGCACATTTGCATATATATACATCCTAAGAACCCGACCTAAGCTAATTCACCAATTGCAATGAATGGGATGGCATTTGAAAGGTTATGATATTCGCTTTATGCGAACGAGGTCACGATTATGAAGGCAACGTTGTCCACCTTCGTATAATTCCGTTCTCACCGAGTGCAGGATTTCTATCGTGCTGCGTGTGCACTGTAACATTTAAAATAACCCCGGGCGTGATGCAAGCCATCCCCCCCTCCCCCCACATGTAAAAATCGTACAACGGATAAACGCGTGGCATTGGGGAAGAGGTGCGATCCGTGCAGGCTCAAGGCGTGGTAAGCCGTTTTACGTTCCAAATAGTTGGAACATAAAATTCCTCCCGACATCTGAATGCTGCAAATGTTCAAGGGGCCCTGGCTGTCGCGCCGTGATGGTGGCGATGACACACGACGAAGTACGGTCATTTTCAGTGCTCGCTTTTAACCCCCAATTTAGCCGAGATCTCCGCAAACTCGTGAGTGTGTGAGAGTCCTATTGAGCAAGGCCGTAATTATAGTATATATTGGGGGGGACAAATCCCCCCCAATATTCAAATATACTAAAAATATCCCCCCCCCCCCAATACATTGCTATAAAATAGATTTCTGTTTATATGATTGTAGTTATGGTTGTACTTTATTAATCCCTAATGTTTGCCGTTATATACAATAAAACAAAAAAAAAGGTAAAAAAAGAAAAAACAGGGCAATGCAATACAATACGCTATTAGACATTATTGTAAAAAAAAAATCCATCCTATGTGTTAGTGATTTTTTTAAAATTTTAGGCAGGAAATGGCAGCAAATTCGTTTTCAAATTGACGTTTTTTCTGGGCGGGGGGGGGGACCCCCAGACCCTCTGGAAGATTTGGTCCCCCCCCAATGTTGACCCCTTGACTACGGCCTTGCCATGGAGGCATCCATCCCATCCCCTTGTTCCCCCTTTCCGACCGCAAAGCGTTGGACGCCAGTTCGCGGGTCTCACTGCTGCTTGACCCACATTGCGTCTGTTAATCTTTGGCCGGCTGTGGCCATTTCAGGTGAGTGAAGGCCAAATTCCACCGAGAGCTGTTGTCGATATCGTTTTTGCACGCTAAGCTTGACTGGGTTCTCGGAGGCTGTGCGCAGTGGTGAGAAGCCACTGCCTGTAAAGTCGCGTATGCGTGATCGCTAGGAGTGCTCGTTTTGCATTTTGTTTCATGATTAAGATAAATTAATATGCTCCCGATGCACGGATTAAATCGGACGTGCGATGGTTATTTTTGTTTTTGTAAAACAAAAATGTAGCTCCAATTTAAGTGAAACTCCTGCTTAGGTTTGGGCGGATGTGCCGTTCTACCTGTGTGTTCGGCATTGTCCGACGTTTCGCCCAACATTTTGGGATTTTCTGCGGTTCCTGAACACGTGGCACAGCCTGTAAACGCAAGAGTGAATGCCCCTGCCCACATACTCCTGTGCTACATTGCACCACAATGTCATTAAAAAAGAATGTTCCCCAAATTAAGTCGCAACTTCAAACCGTGCCACACGAAACGCAAATTTGGACATATCGCCACAGGCTTAGTGATAATACAGGCACTCGATTGAATCGTTTGTATTCGAGAAAACAGCTGTTAAGATGCTAAAACATCCGCGGGTAATAGCGACATCGCAACACCTGTTATATTGCTAGAAAGGGTGAAAGCTATTCTTATATTTTGATATACTGGCAAGGGAGGTCCCGTGATGTAGTGTATAATGTACTGTATATTATATCGAACACTGAAATCAAGCGTAGCTACTTTCATTTTCATTGTCACGCACGAGGCGCCGATCGCCCGGTTGGTGTCACAGCCTTTGGAGCGGTTTTTGCCGAATCGGCCAGGGGACCGGCCGAATAATCGATTAAAGCAGCTGGATAAGCGATGGAAGCAGCCGGATAATCGATGGAAGCAGCCGGATAATCGATAGAAGCAGCCGGATAATCGATAAAAGCTCCCGGATAAACGATGGAAGCAGCCGGATAATCGATGGAAGCAGCCGGATAATCGATAGAAGCAGCCGG
>CM025654.2:8235741-8267692 GCA_014621495.2 Entosphenus tridentatus | reverse complement strand
TCACGACGTTTTGGCCACAACGCACGGCTGCTTGCGTTGTGGCCGAAACGTCGTGAGAATTATTTTATTATGTTTTATTATTTTTATTATTTTATTACTTCCCTTCTACGTGACTTTACCGAAAGAACCAAGAAGATGAATTCCTGCAGTCACGAAAGCTTTAAATCGAAACATTCCTTCCCTTTATTAATTATGACCTCACTTCCTCCCCTTGATGCTGCTAATCCTGCAAAATGCATGGGCATAGTGACTTTAAACCCCTCGCCAGACCCCCTACGCATTTCACAAGTAGCACTAATCGCATTTCTGCATTTCCCATTAATATGCTAAATTCCTCTTGATATGCAAATTATTTTGTCAAGACGCTCTTCACCCCTCCATCCCAACATAAATAGTCGCTCCAAGCCTGGGGCGTTCCATTCAGACTCTGTCTCCTTGACAGACCTGTTCTTCACCTGAAGACGGCTACTTGCGTTGTGGCCGAAACGTCGTGAGAATTATTTTATTATGTTTTATTTTTATTATTTTATTAATTTCTTTATACGTGACTTTACCGAAAGAACCAAGAAGATGAATCCCTGCAGTCACGAAATCTTTAAATCGAAAAGTGCCCGATTACAGAAGTGCGTCAACCACCGCCTTTGCCGCCGCCCCGTTTTAAAATAGCGCAAGAGAGTGAGCGAACCGCTCAATCAATCAGCATGTTGGAGCGAAACGCATCGTCCGTGGAGCCGAACGTACCGCGTGCGACACGACCCAAACAGCACGTCACAGAGGAGCTCCCACGTTGACCGCCAATGCGAGTTCGAGTGGGGCACGGGCATGCCGGCGTGATGGGCAGCAGTGGTCGCATTGTAACGATGACCGTGGCGGACAAAAGTGATCACCGGTCCCCGGTGGGCGTCCCATCGTGGAGATGAAGAAGCGCTGAACTCGGTTTCAAGTAGCAGCGGCCGAGGTGGATTCTACCCACGTGACTTTACCGAAAGAACCAAAGAGTATGGATTCCTGCAGTCACGAAAGCTTCAAAAATCAAGATTATCGATAAACCGTTCATCCGGCGGTGTTCCCGGCCGATGACGACTCGTGAACACGGCACGTGTACGCGTTCTGCGATCAATTTTTTTCATCACGAGGCGAAGCTTGGCATCGCCTTTCCACAGCGCTTTCTGCCGTCACCGTTTTACTTTCGTTCTTGTTAAGTGAACCCTATGGCGGGACCCCGGGGTCCCATAAGCCCCCAGTTCGCGCTTAAACTGCGTTGCGACGTCATTTTACGTCTGTTGAAGGCGAACGACGCGGCGATCTATTCCTCCCGAGGCGCTCTACACGATGCGCTAATCAAAGTTTCAAAGTTTTGTTTCTTCTGCGCATTCGTCCTCGCTGCGCTTGGACGACACGACAACAGAATGATCCGCGCCGGGCGGGTCGCGGCGTTTCTGTGCGCGGTGGGACGGAGTCGCCAAGAATAAGTTAATTAATTACGATTTTGACTTCCGTTTATTCGGGACCCCGCCATCAGGTTCAAGTGTTAAATGACCCCATTCCACTTACGTTACCATAGCTTCCGTGTTCCATTATCTCATTTTTTTAAAAATCGGATTTTGGGGGGGGCCGCAATCAATTAATCCTACAAAGCTCTGATTTTGCCTAATTACACAAAATGACCGGAATGTCACGGCTTTCTACAATCGATAACCCCGGAGGAGTAATGAGACTTTGCCGACAAAGTGAAGGGTGTAATTAAACAGCCCATGCCGGCCTCAGCCAGCATGCGATGTGGTATTTGTTAGCGAGCTATCAGAAGGCTTCTCTTGTGAAACGGACCCAATTCGAGCACTGCATTCGTTTAACTCAATGATCGCCCGAAAGATTAGCCTTTCGCAAATAGGGCCACAGTGTTTGCACCATTTAAGTCTCTATAGCACATAATCTAGATATTAAAAAATATATGCAGCCCTGGGATGTCTTTTTCACTCCACTACCTGTGGAAGGGGCCTACCCTCGAGCCAGCTTTAGGAGACCCTCCAGAGAACTGCTTTGGCCTCCTCTACAAAACTATCCAGACGTATTTGAAGAGGTGGGGAGTACCCACACTTTACCCCACCACACGCCATTTGCCGCTAGCCTAACTGCGGTGAACCCATTTACGCTGCTGAGTTGGACAGTGGCCGGGGGATTTAAGAAACGTGCCCCATTGTCTCAACTGCCACGCGGGAATGACCAAACGGCGACCTCTGGATTGCAAGTCCAGCGTGCTAACTATTGCACCATTTAGTGTGCAGCATCAGCATCAATGTAGGGAAAGAAATTAACGGTGGGATTCTTTCGGTTGCGAGTGTGATGGAATATTGATTTTGGAAAGTGGCTCGAAAAGACACTGCAATGTGAATAGCCAACATTGTTACATTTTGCGAGTTCAAGAGCAAACAGTCCAGATTAAATTTTATTTAAGAGTGAATTAAGTGCACGTTCTCGCGTGTATAAATTACCTAACGCAGGAATTGTGAAATTGAGAGATGTTGCCAGTAACGAGACAAGAATACGTTGAGGGTAAGTGGCTCACAAACGCATTCATGGCAAAGTGCAGGGAAGAGAAAAAGCAGTTAACTTTAACGCAATTAGAACAAAAAACACAAATGGCATTCCCATCAAGGGTAAATTGGATGTCATTAACCTAGGGGTTTTGAGAGGACTGGTATCAATTTGAAGCACTTGTCAAGTTTGGTCCAATTACCCAGTACTCTTTTTGCCTTGTGTGGGCAATATTAAATTACAAATAGATTATGCTCACAAAGGCTTGGTTTGTTTCCTGTCCATTCCACGACTGACATGGATTTGCAATGCCCAGCCTGATATATAGAGACAGAGACAACAGTAACGATTCACTTAAGAATCAATTGACTCTAAAGTGTTTCGTAATTGTATTTTATTGATTATTTATGTCACATCTAGAACTTGGGTCGTGAAGACATTGAATTTCCCTGCTCTTAAAAATAATGCCACATTAAAGTATGCCATGCCTAGCAAATCAGTTTACTATGACACGGCCATGCACTGCATTGCAAGCACTTTACGGATATAAACCAGCTCGGCTGAGAGTGGAGGTTTCGTGAGGATCATTTATCCAAAGCTCTCCAACTCTGCTCGTCTTCCCACATATCTGAAGGAACTCGTATCTCCATCTGCACAACATCTACCACGATGATGAAACTAAAATATGAATAAGGCTTGGCACTTTCTGGCGATACAAAAAAACGGGAGAAGTTTACGATTACACTGGTCAACACACTTTTTCTGGCATAAGGTATTCCAACGGGTTTAAGGTAATTTTTGGGTGCTAATTCCAAATCTGGCATAAGTTTTTGTCTATCCCATCAGGTTTTTGAGATATCAAATATTGCATTTTTTATAAAAACTGCAGAAGAAAAATATTAAATAAATGTGGATATCTACATAAAATGATATTATAAACACACTATCCTAAAAATACAGCACCATATTTTAACACTAAAGCAGTCACTGACTCGCAACAACTTGCAATCATAAGTGACAGAGTTAATTTCGGGTAAAATCAATGAAAATAGGGTATGCCGATAGCATAAAAATGAGATGTGAAAGAGCAAATCTGAGATCAGATTTGGAATCAGCACCCTGAAATTAGTCTAAAACAGCTGCAAAAGTCCAGGCCAGAAAATATATATTTTTTGACCAGTGTTATCAAACAGCAAATTGATACCTTTTGCATCGAGGCATCCAGTCTGCATTAGCCACACATACTCGTGGACAAAACATGCAGATAAACGTGCTCTGATGATATACGCTTTGTCTTTGAAATTGATTGGCCTACACCAGAGACAGCCTTCTTTAAGGACCTCGTCTCAGCAGTGTCACACCAGATAATGCCAAAAATGCGAACAGTACAAAGGCAATGCAAATTCCAAAAGTATCAATACTTAAAATTAATGATTAATGAAAGTATACATTATTTGGATGCCTTGCGATAGGTATCGATTTGGGTGTTTGAATATTTGAACACCTGTTTTATTGCCAGAAAGGGAAATCTTAATCCTATTTTTTTCATCATTTTGATACTGGAAAAAAAAGGTCCCACATCCGAACTTTTTCCTAACTGCGGCAGCAGGCACGAAGAGCCTCATTCCACACGTTCACGAACATCCAGACTCAACGCTTGCAACTCTCTCCTCTTATAGCCTCCCCAGAACGCCCTGTCTCCACAACTCCAAATGATCAAAACTGCCACCTGCCGAAATTCCCAAATTCACTCGTTAAACTGCTTCTCTATATTAAATGCATATGCACACACCGCTGCTGTAGTGTCTTCAGATCCATTCTCATTTATATATTCTATGTAATTCATATTATATCACTTTATTATAAGTACACAGATAGCTTGAAAGCACAGTAATATAATGTGAGTCACAATCTGATGGTCTCGATATTAAATCCTGGTTAGGAATGGACTTGGGTCATCACAACATTTGAGGACAATAAATTTAGTACCATTTTATCGGCACGTCAACAGTGGCCATCCTAAGTATTAACGTACCCCTGTCACAGAAATGTGGAATTGCCACCATTGGCGCAGAGCTGTTAAGTGGAGCTCATTTGAGCAACGAACCACTTTGATGTACGTGATTGGTGAAGTATCTAGCACACTGTGCTATGAACTACAAAACCTGAGTTTCTGCTACGCCCCGCGTCAGTGCAGGACCCACCCACCCTCTTCACCGACCAGTAACAACCAAGTACGGTGAAGTATGGTCAATCCACGTGACCGATACGGCATTCGGGGGAGGGGGGGTGGGCCTCGCCCAGCAGCGTATCAACAAAGAGCTCTAAATTATCGTGTGACCTTGAGAGCTGACGTGTGCGGGATAATTGGCCGGTGTTACACACGCCTTGATTATTGACTTCACCGCTGTTAACGCAACACCAGGTGCTCGCTTTAAGCCCGGGTCGTTTAATTGGGCTCTCGGGAGGACCTCGAAACGGTGGTACGGGTGACGATTTTCGAAAACGTGGTGCCTCCAGAGCCCTGGGATGTCGGTGCCCCCCCCCCTCCCCAAGGGAGTGGTTGTCCGGGACATTTCGCCATCCGCAAGCCTCCTTTGTCACCGCCCGCTGCTCTGCAGCCGATCGTCGACGCGAATGGGAGAGAGGCAATCACAGCCGCGTTTCATGATTCCCAAGCCTCCTGCCGGCCGCTCTCGACAGCACGGGCGAGTTTCCATTAACGATCATCATTGTTCGTTCTGCTTCTTCTTCGCCTTCTTCCAGGGGAACTATTCGTCGTGGAAATTGTTGTGCTTGGAATAAAGCGCTCCAATTATTTTACACTTCGATGTTAAGCGTTTCCCATCAACTCCCCCGCTTCAATTTCTGCCGTGTGCTCTGATGTATGGGCGTGCTTTTTTTTTGCAAGGATGACACTATCTTGCAAAAAGACAGATTTTTGTATACGCCACTCTACCAGAAACATTCTATTCCGAGCTTAACAATAGTGTGAAGTGTCTGTAAAATAAACAAACATTTTTGCAGTGGCGGTGACAGCCCATTGATAGCCCGAAGCAGTAATTGTGTTTTGGGTGAGTGCATCACGTCGCTAGATAAATGACATGATGGACAAGCTTCATAGTATCACAGTGATGTGAAATACTTGATTTAGTATGACTATTGACAAGTCACATGTTTTTAAGTGTGCTTCTGAAATGATGAGATTTGTTTTATTGGTAATTATAATAATCTGAAATTGAGCTGATTTTTGATAAATCCCTACATTTGAGTAAATCCAGGGCTCCTTTAGCAACTTCGGGCCCCATGCTGTTGCTTAATATGTGATACATAAACGCACCAATGATTCTAAATGTATTGTGCTTGTTTGCATTTGCATTCTTGCGTACAATAATTAAAGCAATACTTTGCGTGTGAAATCCTATTATCTTTCTGCAGAGAAAAGTGTGGAAAAGGACAATGCAAATGCTCTATTGTCAATTCTCTCCGTGCCTTGCTTTAATTATGGCAATTGCCTCTGTCGTGTAGATCGCAATTGAACGCGCAGGGCCGACGAATGCTAAAGGACATTCTCGCATCCCATGCTTTGCAGTGTTCTAATTAGCAGACCGATGTACAGAACCTACCGCAGCAGGCAAACCTCTCTTTGTGTTTCTCTCTCTTCAAAATATGCAATTGCTCTGAAGCATCCCTGATGGCAAAACAAAAAGACAATGGCTTCTGATTTTCTTTGACATGATTCACGCTTCGATTTAAAGCTTTCGTGACTGCAGGGTTTCATCTTCTTGGTTCTTTCGGTAAAGTCACGTAGAAGGGAAATAATAAAAATAAAACATAATAAAATAATTCTCACGACGTTTCGGCCACAACGCAAGCAGTCGAAACGTCGTGAGAATTATTTTATTATGTTTTATTTTTATTATTTTATTATTTCTCTTCTACGTGACTTTTACGAAAGAACCAATAAGATGATTCACGCGAATTGTTCGGCAAAACGCCCGACGTTTCGCTCCACGTGCTTGGAGAGCTTCTTCAGGAACCGAATTCAAGAAACTTCCAGCACATGAAGAAATAATCCCCCGACATGTGGAACGAAACGTCGGACTTCGTGCTGCCGGACAACACGCGGTGTAGCCCCAACAACACACCAGAGGGCCGTCCAGCACAACCACGAATACTCGCGCTGCGAGTAATATCGATTGCACGTTTTTGTTTGGGGGGGGGGGGGCAGGGGAATGGGGGGGGGCGGACGCGCAATTATCGAGACAATCTTGCGCTAAATTAACGAGCTTTAGATTTAGGTAGGAATGCATTAATCACTTATTGCAGGCAGAGTCAATTTGGGTGCTGACACCGGGGCCCCCAGCGGTCACGTGCCCTCCGTGAAGGTCAACCTCCGACTCGACGCAGTGTGTGCGGGCAGAGGAATGGGCTCGATTTGACCTCGCGAGGACGGCATTTGTCAGCGACCGTGAAGCCCCTTCTGCTGTACCACGGGGGACCGCATTGGGTTTGAAACCCCACGCACAGCAGCGGGGCCAGATGGCTTCCAGTCGCCATGGAAACTCGGCGACTTAGAGGACCGCTTGCATCTTATTTAAAATGTTGCACGTGCACTTTTTGTGTGGAATACTGCGGTGGTGATTATGATAATGATGATGATACGAATTTGCCTGTTTATTGGTACAAAAATGTGCGGCCCTGCGGCGATAGCTTGCTCACACCACTGCCGGTGGAGAGACGTCTTGAGATCAGTGGTGGCAGTACTTACACTTCACTCCACCACACTGCAGGGCACCGATTATACTGCGGGATGGACACACGTGGGCGGGATTAAAGGCACTTATCTGCCCACTGTGTCAACTGCCACACCAGGATGTGGAACCGGTGACCTCTGGATTGCAAGTCCAGCGTAATGCTCACCATTACACCGTGGCAACATCCAATGGCAATGATGATGATGATACTAATGATAATAGTAATTTGTCTATTTGTTGTTGAATTTTAATGAAGTCATTCTGTGACAAAAGATTGCACGAACCGTGACGTGATGGTATAGTCGTGGCATTTGCCGTGCTTCTGTTTAACATGGAGAAGTGAGGTTGCCCAGAGGTAGGGTGGTTTGTATTTTTTTCTGGCCAAATTAATACGGAACGAACCCTTAAACAAAAATAAAACGTACGGTGCTCAAAAGCGTGAAAATAAGAGTAAAGCAAAGATTCAAAAGCGCATCGGTTGGCAAATAGCGAAACCTTTAAAACTCAATTCGCAGTTGCGCTGAATTCAGTGTCTTAAATAATTTATAATGTCATATTCCTTACGGTCATAGTCATTTAACTCTAAGGATTAAATTGATTTTGCACGGAGAGGCCTTTGTGTAGCTGCAGGACACGAGTTGATTAAGAATGAGAGGGCAAAGACCAATATTCGCATGCGTTAACATACATTATGCAAATTCAGGTCCCTGAGGTCATCTGACAGCCGATTAAACCAGCCTTGGCAATGTTCTTGTTTCATGGCAGTGGCACAATAAAACTGTTGGCTAACGAGAATGGAGGCAGCTCTTGTTCAATACCCAAGGAATGTATCTGCCTTTCAACTTTTTCATTTTCTTCACACAATTTCATTTTAAAAGAGCCACGTGACAGTCAAATGATGTATAAATACATTTAAAATGTATGCACTTTATTTTTTGTTTTCCCGTAAGACACCAAACGTTAAATGGCCAAACTTTATTCCTATTGCAGTATTTTAACATTCTACCACATAACCATATTTAAGTGGCTCTTAATGGAATCTTTTGGCTACATAAAATATACAGAGACGACCACTACATTTGACAGATTAAATTTGGGAACTTTGAGTGCTGCAGTGAACGTAAGTGTGTGTGTGTGTATGTGTGTTCGTACGCGAGTGGGTGCTGCACAATCCTCTGAAACATAAATAGAGGAGAGAAGAAAAAATCTCTTTTGTTCCAAACATGAATGCATTTTGTCCAAATATATTCATTCCACTGCAGGCTCCCATTAGCCCTCTGTAATACAGGTCACGGGCTGAACCTCCGTGAAAAATGTATATGTACAGACCTCGGCAGCCGTAGCCATGAACTGTTAGCCTTACTTTGCCGACATGAGGTGTGTCTGTGTGTCTGCAGGAGCGGTGGTGCAGCGGTTAGCGCACTGCGCTCCTAACCCAGCGACCTAAGCGCGATTGCCGCTCACGACTGACACCAGTGACAATTATTTGAACCGGTCCTGGGCCTCCCCTTGGTCGACTCAGCCTCAAATGAGTACTTGGTGCGGTGTTGGCCACCCATCCCCTAGTGTGCCGTGCCGGCTTTCATAGGTACTGGCTAACACCACTTTCCCCAACAGTCTGTTAAGGCTGTATGGGGGATCTTTGTCTGTCGTGTGGTAACTATGAACCGGGCAAGTTGAGTTCAATTATCACTCACAGTTAACATCAGTGGTGTGTAAACATCAGCACTGGAGAGACAAAGGTGGCCAGGCGTGGTGCTGGCTACGTCACCCTTGATAATAGAGCCCTACAACACAATGCAGATGTAACAACGCATCAATTCGTCGATCGAATTTTAAGTTCACGATGCACGCGTTGAATCGTGAGGATGAGAATCAATGTTTCTCGAAATATGCATATCAAATGTGGTGGGTTCATGGGTCTCCTGTAGTCACTGGTAGCCGCAACATTCACAGCAATTTAAACAACAAAAAAACATTCTCATTCAATCGAATATTGAACCTAAATTGTGACAATTCATGGAATCGCCAAGGAGTGGTGAATGGTTACCCCTAATCATCAGCATTTACAGACTTTTGTCAACCCACTGCTGGATGAAGGCCTCTAAGCACCGTCAGTCATGCCGGTTGTTCACCACACTTCACGTCAGACGTACACCGTGGTGGAGTTTGAGTGGTGGATAAATCTGGGCCCTGTGTAGCAAAACACATTCTTGCGGAGGGAGCTTGTAGGAACGTTGGGTTGCTCGGTCAATGGCCAGGGTCAACGGCGGCGTGGTGTATTCCGCAAATATGTCCGACTGTGAGGGCGGGCACAAGCCGGCGTGAGTAGGTTAAACGTTGAGTTTTATAAGGGCACCACGGGGTGACCAGCCCCTCCCCACCCAGCCCCACCCCTCCCACTCCCCACCCAGCCCCACCCTCCCCACCCAGCCCCTCCCCACCCTCCTCTCCCCACCCAGCCCCACCCTCCCCACCCAGCCCCTCCCCAACCTCCCCTCCCCACCCAGCCCCTCTCTGCACGACGGACGGACGGACACAATAATCCCCTGTGGGTTGGTGTAACCAGGAGGTTCCTACCAATATAATATCTCTTATCGAAGTATTAACAATACTGCTCATTCTCGCAAAAGTTTGACAGCCAAGATTGTTTTGGGATTATTTCGTTCATGTTTTGCTGTAATCAGATTTATGTAACCGGGGCCCCATCGAAAATGAGCATGCATTGCCCAATGAGCTTCGCCTGTGCCAAAATCAAAGCGATGAAACTCTATTTAACAAAGTTTCTGACAGTGTTTCCTTAATGAGGGTTGAAACCTACACATTGTATCGCAATTACAAAGTGATAGGTTATTTTCTTATTGATTGTAATGGCCTTTAGTTCGCTTCTCATTCATTGGAAAGGTGGCTCTTAAACTTTTGAAAACGTTTCAAAACGATGTTTTGCACCACCTCTCTAAATTTTGTTTGCCAGTAAATTTTAAATCCTTAATGGGTGTTGACCTTCGGAAACCTGGAACAGGCATGAATACTTAAAATATTAGAGCCTTTGAAAACGGAAAAATGTGGCATTTCGTTTGTAATTAACATGTCAAAGATTATTCTCTTGTAAAATTAATTAATCCCTTCAATATGTTAAGTGGATTCACTCTTGATTGCTTGTGTACCTCATTTAGTTTCTACGTTGTGCTCTTACGATGCGTGTAAATGTGTTCATCTCTGATAATTGCTTTGCTTTTATCGCGTGTGTATTCATGTCCCGACAACATTAATCACGGCCCTTTGTCAATCCACTGCTGGACGCAGGCCCTACCCACGCAGTGGCAGTCAAAGGGGGTTTGATTGACCATACTTCACCAGGCTGGTCATTAGTCCGAGTTGGCCAAGGAGGCGGATGGGCAAAAAGAACAGGTTAAAATATCACGAGCGGTGTTCGCTGTGGCGGGGAATTGAACTCGGGTCACCTGGTTCATAGTGCTGCGTCTTAACCAAGGTACCACTACTCCCCACATTATTCACAACGATTTTTCATCATCTTTTTATTTTTGTTGTCGTGCAATTTTATTTATATTTATGTACTTGTATTTGCCCTCCTAGCATGCGTCCACCTTACAAAAGAGACCTGCTGTCTCAACCGCTCTCACGCAAGTAAAATTAAGATACCAGCCAACCGGATAATGTGAAAAACAACCACAGAGATAATCTTGCATTCGCATGAACGTGCATCTCTTCAAGGTGACAGCCGAAAAACTTTCAAACAAATGTCCACACGCAAAGATAAGCTCGGCTGCTGGGCTGCGAGCAAGAATGCATGCGTTGGGCCTCACCTGCTAGTCATTGACAAACAGTGGTCTTCAGTGCAGAAGGAATAGCCCTATTATGGGCGAATGCCAAATGGCAGCAGGACCCTCTCGCCAGATAGTAAAGTGAGGCATGAGTTCTTGCTATTGATTTCCCTTCAGCGAAACCAGGCAGTGAAATTGCCGTGCGTGATATACGTAAATTCATCCCCATGGCCGGGGGCATTCAATTGTTTAGCAGACGGTGACGCAGTTTCGTTCATTGTTTAAATTTGAAGCCAATTTTTTAAAACAACATACGCACGTGGCATTCGGTAACCTTCGAAGGCTCACTGCCGACGTACAAAGCATGTGTATGCTGTAGGCGATGGTGTTTTAATGGTGCAGAAGTGGGAAGTGAGAAAATCAAAACGGCTTTGAATACTTTGCCAATGCTTAAGTCATGCCAAGTCTAAGGTAGAACGAGGGGGTACAGTAGTTAGCGGACGTCTGAGTTCAATTCCTGGCCATGGCTTACACCAGTCTATTAAGTGATATCTAAACTAAACTATTTTTAATTACCAGGTAAAGCCCACTGGGCTATATAGTTGTTATTTTTTTCAGAAGCGACCTGGCTACAAATGATGGCTCAACGAAGTGGCTTATCACGTGGAAATTTAGATCAGGCAAATACTCTAAATTCACGTTTCTACATGCGGAGGAAAAAACCGGAGGACCCGGAGAAAAATCCACGCGTCCACGGGAGAGACACGCAAACTCAAAATAAACAGGCGTCAAGGGGTCGAACCCACGTGGTCCTGTATGCCAGGCGAGGTAGTTAACATTTCGCCACGGCGGCGCCCTTATCGGAACATGTGCCCCCACTGCATCGTTGACCAACGGTGGTGAAGTACGGTAAAAAAAATGGTAAAGTATGGTCCATTGAGAATAGCTGGAATGTATTTTACTTTGTGGACAGGTTATGCCACTGTTTCAAGGCAGGCCTATTTAATCTCATTCGAAGTGTTGAGGGCATCGTCGTCGTTTTATTATTGAATCAACCTAAGTTCGTAGTCATGAGACCCGTGGTAATTAATACATCGGAATTATAAAAGATTCGAGTGTTTGATGGAAGAAACATAGCTCGTGGGGGTGGTGGGTGAGCGTGCGATACAACTCAGCGTGGAGACATTCTGAACCACCCCACAAGCAATCATAACGACGCACAGGTAAAGGTGCAGCCCTGCAATGTTTTGCTTATGCCACTGCTGGCATGAGGGCATCTACTAATTTCTTTGTTTCGATGGCTTTTTGTTCATCATCAAATAATACACGGTAGATAAAAAAAGATATATATCCAATCATACTTTGTTTAAATGCATGCCTATACAGGTCACCATGCGTCAATGGGGATTACCTGTGAGCAGACAAGAGCAGGTACTGTGCACATAAACGACAGGCGGTACAAGACCAATGTACATGAACAAGGTGCACGCATAATGTGCGTTGATTACCACGTGGCGACCTGCGGATTGCAAGTCCGGCGTTTTAACCATCACACGTCGCCGCAGCATCCACTGAACCACGACTCAGCATTAATTGCGAGGCTCAGCAGATCAATAGGGCTCTATTCCCCGCCATTGACCCAAAGGTACAAGTTTTAGCTCTCATTTAAAAACAAAAATACCCATGACTGTGTGAATCATTGGGATGCACAAATATGGTCGGCCACGGCACCGGCCATTTGTCTCTTTTTGTAACAAGTAACGTCTTGTGGAGGTCACGTGCAATGAGAATAATACCGCAGACAATCATTTTCATGGCCTTTGTCAATCTCATCGCTGGGATGAAGACCTCTCAAAGCCACGTGAGTTCGTGAGTAGGGTGTCAACCTGTCCTGGTTTTCCCAGGATGTCCTCTTTTTGAGTTACATTTTCTTGAAAACCTGCGAGTCTTCTCGGGCCATTAAAAGTCCTGGTTCGTTTTGTTAGTTGCCTAATAATGTACCACGCAACAAAATGCATTTTCTTGTGTTTCTCCCCGCTTCTGGTATCATGAGAGATTCTTCCCGTGACATGCCCTGGGTTTGTTTGCATCGCGGAGGTAGCGATTTGAGTCGTTGGGGGTTATTTGGCCATACCTCTCCATCCTGGTCAGTGTGGATTAGTCAAGCTGGTGACCCACATTGTTCAGATTTCATTCTCCACTCATCTTAGCGATGAATGGGAAACACATCCTAACAATAATGTCAACAGTTTAACACGGAGGCTTTCGCGACCAATACCATTCATAATAGAGTTGTTTTGGGTTAGATCGCGACACATTTTTATATTTACGCGATCTAACCCAAAAAAAACCTCTATTATGAATAATGTCAAGAGTTAACTTCATTATAGTTACTGTTCTTCAGCGGCTGCTGCCAAACCATATTGGCTTGTAGCGGTGTAAGGATTCTTCAATTAACAGAATCGATGCTTCTCAATGCGAGAAGTAATGAGTTCGCCTGACTCACACGGCCCCCACGAGTACCGTCGACGGGTCACAGCGCCCTCCACCCTGGCAGGTCTCTCGCGGCAATATTTCCCTCCAGGACAGCTAGGCCCGTGTCACCGTGTCCACACCTGGCACACTCAGGTGCGACGCGGGTCGGCTGTGGGGAGGTCGGACAGCTGGACGCTTCAAATCACGTTATTTGTATCGCACCCCGCGGCTCGAGTCGATGCGTAGCAGCGATAGAACGCACGTCTTTCGCACCGTACGTAGCCGACCGTGCCAATCGGAGGTGCGGGGAAAGGACAACAAACTCGTGGCAAAATGCAGCTCTTAAGAAATGAATTTCACTGGTCAACAAAAAAAAACATTTTTTTCTGGCCTGGACTTTTGCAGCTGTTTTAGGCTAATTTCAGGGTGCTGATTCCAAATCTGATCTCAGATTTGCTCTATCACATATAATTTTTATGCTATCGGCATACCCCATTTTCATTGATTTTACCCGAAATTAACTCTGTCACTTATGATTGCAAGTTTTTGCGAGTCAGTGACTGCTTTAGTGTTAAAATATGGTGCTGTATTTTTAGGATAGTGTGTTTATAATATCATTTTATGTAGATATCCACATTTATTTAATATTTTTCTTCTGCAGTTTTATTGAAAATGCAATATTTGATATCTCAAAAACCTGATGTGATAGACTAAAACTGATGCCAGATTTGGAATCAGCACCCCAAAATTACATTAAAACCGTTGGAATACCTTATGCCAGAAAAAGTGTGTTGGCCAGTGTTTTCAATCGAGATTTTCAAAGTGCACAGTTTCCAGTGGCTTCCTAGTAGCAGATGTAGGGCAGCATTGGAGGTGCTCTCCAACCTCCGTATGACAATGGCCAAACAGCGATCGTCGCCTCTCAGTGGTCACGGGATGGAATGCGACTGAGGCCGCTACTACGTGCCGTTTTTGCGACCTTCGGAACGAAGTCGAATTGTAGACTCTACTGCTACTGTTCACTACAATCTAAACAATATCAGGACCATGTACGTATGTGTGTGTTGAACTTCTTTCGTACCGTACGTATCTTAACGCACCTCCGATTAGCACGGTTGGGTACGTATGGTGAAAAAGAAGTTCAACTTACAGACTTAACGATTCATTGAATTGCGAGAAGGGAGAATCGGTACACCGCTATTGACGAGTGGACATGCCTTGCAGCTTTGTATGCATACAAAATATAAACCTGTTCGAAATTGGTATTCATACTTTAATTGCTGTTGTAAAATCAACAACAATCCTCTGCGGATGTTGTATATTTGACACATTCCTGCGGAGGGAGCTGGTAGGAACATTGGGTTGCTCGGTCAATGGTCAGGGTCAACGGCGACGTGGTGTTTTCCGCAAATATGCCCGACTGTGAGAGCGGGCACAAGCCGGCGTGAGTAGGTTAAACGTTGAGTTTAATAAGGGCACCACGGGGTGACCAACCCCTCCCCACCCAGCCCCACAACCTCCCACCCCCCACCCAGCCCCACCCTTCCCACCCAGCCCCTCCCCACCCTCCCTTCCCCACCCAGCCCCATCCTCCCCACCCAGCCCCTCCCCACCCTCCCCTCCCCACCCAGCCCCTCCCTGCACGACTGACGGACACAATAATCCCCTGTGGGCTGGTGTAACCAGGAGGTTCCTACCAGTAAAAGTGTATTAAATTGTAAAGCACGTTTGAGTTTCACTTTGTGTAGTTCATTACGTAAAACGGCACTCTGGAGTTGGAGCATACTTATCACCCTCGTGGCTTCGACACAGTGTGCACATACACAAAGCAACACAAAGCAACACAAATAAACACAAAGAAACACAAAGCAACGCACGACCTTAGACACGAAGCCAGCTCGACAAGGTGAAAGTTTTTGCTGAACGTTAAATTGGCCCTTTTAAAGTTTTATTTGTTGTTTTTCTCTCGCAGAGCAACGGCAAATACTACTATGGCAATCTGGCATTGCGCGTGCGAGCAATGGTGTATCACGGCCAAATAACTGTGGAGATAAAATATCACGCCTGTAAAAATAAACTATTGGTAATGACTTCTAAAGTTATTTCTAGAAGAATAATGTCTTTACTTTCATCCTCTACCTCATTATCATTTCTTCTCGCCAAGTGACACATCCTGAAATGATTCAACGCAGCCTTGCATGATTTGATCAATGATCAGCTCGGGATATGTGATGGAATGGGATTGCGACGTTGAAATGGGCTGTTATCTCTCAGCTATCGATTTCGCGAACGTAAGACCACCCTCTTTCCCTCCACGCCCACCACCACCCCTCCCACCACCACCACTATCGTCACAACCGCATTGCCGCCACCACCACCTTCCACTGTCACCACCGCCAACTGCCACCGCTACCACCACCGCCGTCACAATCACCACGAGCCCCTACCACTGTCACCCCCACCACCACCTACCACCACCTACCACCACCACCACCACCACCCACTAAGCCCCACGCTGCCTCCACCCCTTCTCTAATCACCCCGACTCCTCAGCCCCCCTATTCCCACTTTCCGATCCCCCCCCCCACCCCCGCCCTTACATCCCCCCCCCCCCCCTGTTTTCCGAGCTGCAAAGCCTTCAGTGAACAAGGCTAAATTTGGAGGCTCCGCTCCGGCAGGATAATGAAACCCCAGGAGAGACTGCCGATGACGATCACCATGCCCAAGGTCACGGAGAAGCCTTGGGTTTCTTTTTTTACTTTCAGATTTGCGTCAATGGAAATGCTTCAAATGATAGTGAACATGTATATATATATAATTTAGATATATCTATTAACATTATTTTTTTTGGCACCTGAAAGAAAATAAGATGATTTACTGTTGACTGTTTTAACTAGGATGCTTTGGAAAATATAAATCTTCTATTGCAGGCACATGTCATGTGATATTTTTATTAAATAATTGTTGTCATTACACATGAATGCTTTTCATCAAATCAATGCCACTGAAATAGTAATTTTTTCGCCCATGTAAATAGGGAAACTGTATATAACCAGAGCCGTTATCTTCATTTGATGCTAACGTCATCATCGTCATCATCAGTCATGAACAATCCACTGCTGGATGGCTGAAGGTCTCCCCAAGGCACCATCAACTCTCTCGATCCTGCAATGTTACAATCCACCCTGCACCTGCACTCCATTTCTTCCATTGCTCCATCTCCTGGTGGATGTGTTCTCTTTCATTAATTAATTCCACTCCTCAGCTAACACTCCATTATTATTCTTGACCTGCTAGAAATGTATCCTGCCAAAGCCCACTAAATTTCCCTAACAATGTGAATGACGTCATTAACCTGGCGTGTGTTCTCTAATCAATGTGTTCCTCTTTCCATATCTCAGTATAATTCAAAGCAGGCATCTCTCCATGCTTTCTTGGGCA
This sequence comes from Entosphenus tridentatus, assembly GCA_014621495.2. Lineage (NCBI taxonomy): Eukaryota > Metazoa > Chordata > Hyperoartia > Petromyzontiformes > Petromyzontidae > Entosphenus > Entosphenus tridentatus. The sequence continues at coordinate 8,250,699 of CM025654.2, read as the reverse complement.
CGCTTAAGTGTCTTGTACAATACATGTTTTCTTCTAATGACCATGTTTCTGACCCGTATGCAATAACATTGTTCCTGATGTAACCCAGGCCACCGCTTGTAAAAGAGGCAATCTCTTATTCGTCTCAACGAGTCAATTTCACCTTCTGGTTTAATAACAGATACAGCAGCGGCAACGACAACGATTGCGAATAGTACGCGCTGATTAAAAGCTAACACCCTGGTTGCCAACGCTTGCGATCATTCTCCATGGGAATGCCGACGCCGTGGTTCGATTAAGAAGACACGTTGGCTGCAAGTGTTACGCAAAGCGCGCATATGCGCTAGACGCTTTGAAATCCCACCGGCCTTGCGAGCACAGGGCCTCCGTCTGCCGTGTCGACCGTCATCCGCACGTGCTGCAGAGGGGAGCTCTGGTAGCCGTGGTACGCACACACGCGGGGGGGGGGGGGCACCAGTGAACAAATGGACACATTTGTTTGACCTCCGTCAGGCGTGCACGGTCACTTGTTACTTTACATGCCGCTGTTGCTGTGAGTTTGTCCGCGTGCGGCACCTTTTGTCGACGCAATGCTGCTTGCTGGATGAGGACGCCTCCCCATGCCGTGCTCGTCATCCGAGGGGGGGGGGATATTTGACCATACTTCGCCACGCTGGTCAGCGCCGGTTGATGAAGGCGGGCAGCGTTGTGTCATCATAGTACGACAACAGATTTACCTGCAGTGCCTCTGCTGCCATGAACTTTGCCCTGCAGGCTGTGACAACCGCTTTGGTGCGTGGTGGTAGCCCATCCAAGCATTGTGCAGGCTCGGACCTGCTTGGCTTTTGAGATCTGGCAAGATCAAGCATTTTTCAGGTGAATTAGTCGGAGGCACGGGGATATACAGTACACTCAATTTATTTGTATCGAAGAGTGTATCCATGATACACTCGTAACTGACAACGTGTTTTATCTGGTTTCTAATGGATTTTAACACCGTGTCTGTCATGGGTGTTGTTTGACCCTACTTCACCACGTGGGTCAGTGCAGATTGGTGTAGACGTGGGTCAGATATCGCTCACCACCGATTTTAACCATGGACGGGAATCAAACTCGGATCACCGGGTTCGCAGCAACATCGCCACCACCGCTCCGCCCCCTATGCAGCAGATTTTTTTTTATTGATAAAACTGTGACGCCATGCACAAGAGTAAGCTATTGGCCAGGTGTGCCAATGTCGTAGCATTACAGCCAAGGTGACGGCTGCATGAGCACACTGAATGTCAAATGAACGTCAGCCACCTTCAGTGACATTTCGTGTTTCCTACATCAGCACCAGTCAAATAGTGTTGAATGTTCGCAAAGACACCCATAGACTCGCAGACCCATAGACTCGCTATAAAATATAATATCCAGCTAGGAAAGATTCAGCCTTCCAACATTTGCGCACCATTTCCCCCATCGCGACAGGCACACTGTGGGCCGTCCTGAATGCCCCCTAGCAATCTCACATGCATTAAAACATTTAAATGTTCGACTGTTGGATGGTCGATTGAGGCACCATCAGTGACTTTTGTTGGGTGCCAGAGAATCGCGACAAAACCTTCCGTCGGCTTCCGCGGTTGTGTTGTCGCACTCTCCGCTGTGGTGTAGTGGTGCACCTCGTGTCTTTCGGCACGATGTCCGACGTTTCCCTCCACCTGCGGGAAGAGGCTGCGACTACTGAGCGCAGTAAGCTCACGTTCTTCGTCAATGTTCAACCCTTCTTCTTGGTTCTTTTATTACTTCCCTTCTACGTGACTTTACCGAAAGAACCAATAAGATGAATTCCTGCAGTCACGAAAGCTTTAAATCGAAATGTTCAACCCTTGTTAGACATTGCTCGGTTTCACCACGAAATTAACCCAGGGTAGGAGTTACGGCATTCTAAGTCTGCCATCTGCTGGTGCGTGTGGTGTAGTTCAATCATATAATGTGACGCAAACTTTCCAACGTCTGCTATTGCTTGTGACCGACATGTTTGGGTTATGACAATTACATAAAATAACATTTAAATTTAGTACCTTTTCCGTGTTTAAATACTTTGCTTAAAACATTTTACGCGGAGAGACAGATATGTGAATGAGACGTATAGTCTGCATAGTTGTTCGTTATATTCTCCGCAACGACGCTCAGTGATGATTTTATGCTTTGCGAAAAGACGCTTTAGCATCGAACTCGGGCCCACATCTTAAAGACGAGGCTGTTGTTGCCTTGAACATCGGGCAGGGGCAGTTTACCACTATTGGTTCTAGCAAGCCCGACTCTGCTGATGAGACACTGATAGTCAAGAGCGGTCGGTCCAGAGTTTGCTGCTATATTAATCACGCTGCTGAAAACATACGCCCCTAGAAAGGCATGTGGCTGATCGGATGTGCAAGAAATGTTTTACGTGGAGAGACGGATATATTAAGAAGTATCTTCTTGGTTCTTTCGGTAAAGTCACGTAGAAGGGAAAAAATAAAATAATAAAAATAAAACATAATAAAATACAATTCTCACACTGCGATCTAACCCAAAAAAAATATCTCTGTTAGAAATGTTAACCATGTTATCAATGTGAATACTGCATCGTATAATGCAATGTAAATCTTATACGTTCACAACAAGCAATCAGCCATACACAACAAGAAGCTGTCAACAACCACTACCATACACACCAACCGCTGGCAATCATAAATAACCATACATCACAAAGAGCGTGCCAACACAACCAAAGACAAAGTTCCCCTATAGGCTGAACAGACTGTGGGGGCAAGTGCTGTTAGCAAGCAAGTATGAAGGCCGGCACGGCACACGATGGGGTGGGTGGCCAGCACCACGGTCAGCCGCCTTTGTCTCCCCAGTGGCGATGTTTACATACTGCACTAAGTACTAATTTGAGCCTGAGTCGACCTAATATTACAAAGAAAACCATTCTCCTCGACTGTTGGATGGTCGATCTAGGCCCCATCAGTGACTTGAAATTATATTTAATGTTACAATTAAACACGTTTGCCGCGTTGGCAAAAGTGTGCAAGCAGACATCGCAAAAAACTCAACCCATTATAAAAAAAACAGAGCACAAACGTAAAATGTCTGTAATTAGTGGCATTGTGAGCAACTGCCATTTCCATACTATTTTAGACGATACAGTAGTTATATCTAAATCTAAGCAGCGGCGAGGAAATTTTATAACTCTTACTTTTTGCGTCTCTTTTTTGAGAATAAATCACGGATAGGCTATTAAAATCCTCTTTTGTGAGCGTTTTTTTCACCCGTACGATCCGCTCATTTAATTTGAAAAATATGACGAGAAATCGGATTAAACTTCGCGAAAAGACACTCCGTTGATTGAGCGTAAATTGAAAAGAAATGGCCTTCAGTTGGATTGAGCGGCTCCTTCGCCTCGAGGTTTATTTTTTTAACGCGGCGCGCGCAGACGGCGCGTTGGGAAGCGACGAGCGAGATTCGTCGGACTCTTCCCAAAAAAAAAAAAGCTCGATTGGCCACGGTGGCCAAGGGTTAATGGGGGCTCAAACGTGGCATAAAATGTTTGGAAAAGTGAATTTTCTCTGCGTATTCTCTCCACTTGGTCACAGTCTGCGTGTGGTGAGCCGGCCACCACTCCGCCTCCCCGCCACAACAGCCCACGGCCATCTGTTCCCTGCTTATCCATCTTTGTCAGGTCATCCTGGATCCTGACGAGGTAAGGAGTTTGTCACAGTCTCGCTCTTTGTGGGCCCTTTTTTTATTTGTTCTTAACTCTCTCTTGAATGCGCAGTGATTTGATAACAATGCATCACTAGCGGAAAAAACGAGTTTTTGCAAGAATCGCTTATTAAGGTAACGTGGCACAATACAGTATGTGCGCGGTTGACAGATTGGATGTTGCTGTGAGTAAAAAATGTTCAAGTTCTCCTTTAAAGTAAGATTATATCTCACACATAGATTTTTGGTCAAATGCTGTCGCTATTTTTTTGAGCACATGAACCGGTTTACAAAGCCAAACAATCAAGTTGTCCAGGTGACCGATTGAGCGAATGTGAACGATCGATCTTATGCGTAAGTGGAAAAATAAGTCGATTAATTTTGAAGGCTGCGGAATTTCAATGATTTACGGGCAGGGCAGGGAAGGGGGGGGTGGAATGATGGAATGATGGACTCCCCGAGTGAATGGGGCGGCCTAGAAGACCATGCATTGTCCCCTAGCCGGGTGAATGAGCCTTTCATGCGGCCAGTGAAGGGCTGTCACAGGTAAGGAACTGCAGAGAGCCCAGAATTCACACATCGTGCTTCATTAATTTCTCAGAAGTGACAGCGGCTATAAGGCAGGCAGCCGAGAGCACCTCCGCACGAACACAGACGTACGAACGAACGCACACACACACACACGGGCGTGCTTGCGCGCACACGCGCACACACATATACATACGAACGAATAGACGCACATGCATGGACGTACGAACTAATGCACGCACGCACACACACACACACAGGCGTGCTTGCGCGCACACGCGCACACACATATACATACGAACGAATGGACGCACATGCATGGACGTACGAATTAATGCACGCACGCACACACACACACACAGGCGTGCTTGCGCGCACACGCGCACACACACATATACATACGAACGAATGGACGCACATGCATGGACGTACGAACTAATGCACGCACGCACACACACAGCCGTCCTTGCACGCTCACCACATAGACGCACGAGCGAGCACGCAACTAATTTGCACGTGCACCTCCCTGCCACACACAAAAAAAGCAAAACACAGCACAGCACAAAACTCCACACAGCAGCTCACAATGACCTCTCGGTTACTCCCCCCCCACCCCCTTCTCTCCGTCCACCGCCTCCTTGCTGGATTTCATCCCGATGAGTCTTTGCGGTGAAATGAACAGCAGTTAGCCAGATTGGGAGAGAGAAAGGGAATAAATAGGAGGGTATAATAGGATCAGCTCAGCGTGTGTTAAACCAGTGCGTGAGCCAAGGAGCGGCAAGCCCAGAGAATGTACTAATCGTCGGAGGAGGCAGTTTGTTTTTAGGATGGAGTGACTTAACTGAATAACGCCATGCCAGAAAACAGCTGGAGAAGCAGATGGTTCCCTTAAACAGGGCTATTCACGAGATGGCTCGTTGGTAACATGCACGGACAATCCCCGATTTTGTTGAAATAGCTTCAATGCGGACGATTTATTTCAGCAGAGGTCTCCCACCACAAACCATATGCTTGCTGGGAGACTTGTTTATTTACTTATTTATTTATTCACACTGCACACCATTAAGGTTAACAAACGCACAATAATTAGCGACGGCCACAGAGAGTATACCGACAGTAATTAAATGTTAAATATATATAATCGGTAGACGAATGTTAAAGATGTATCATTGTTAGACGATTTCCTTTCGTTTTTTAGCCACGCTGCGGACGGTGAATTCCTTGGTTCGCTGATGATGGGGATCGGACACTTTTTAAGTGTTTAACAAGAAGACAAAGGTAAATTAGAACCTTCGGCTGACTCTGCCCGGATGCGTAAAACCCCAAAAAATGTCCAATCACAAACTTGCAACATTTAGTTTTAGTATTTTTCTAATTATGAGCATAGACTTGGCTCATGTATATTTGTGTCCAATTGCAGCACTGTAGCCCTCCTGAACAACACGATTCGAAAATAATTCTGTCAGTAGCTCAGGTAGGATCATCTTGTGTATTCAGAAAGTTAGTCCTCTGCACATAATTAATTACATGATTAGTAAGGTTGAGACACGTATGCATTAGACGTTGTTCGAGTGGAACTTAATAGACAAGGAATATTACAGCATCAATTTTATTGATTTGACCGGGTAAGAACTCAAAAGACCAGGATAGTCTAATTTGTAAGAGTGACCCGGTTAGTGACTCAAGTAAGTGTGCTAGTTGCTGCTCAGTCATACACTCCTGAAGAACATTAATTTGTTGCATAAAATTCCATGAGCAACTGGCCCCCAATGTTATCATATTGAGCTATGAAACAAAGTAGAAAATTATTGCTACGTAATAATAATCACCAGCATGACATATGTGAAAATGTAGTCCGATAATTATTTTCCAAATAAAATGTATTTCATTCTTATTCACGGAGGATTTATTAGTTGTTCTCTACCAATACTACGTCATGCAATGAAACTGCTCCTATCCACATCTCTGTCTGTGTACCTATCATCTGCAACATCTGCTTGTCCACATACCGTGATATACACAAGCTCATATTATCCGTGTTCGAATTTTATATTTCCCAAGCCCCTTTTTGTACGTGTAGTGAGTCACTTCGGAGACACTAATAGTAGGAGACAACACGAGTTTACTTCTACACCTTTGGACACTGTGCACACACGAGGTAACTATAAATGGGTCAGAACAGCCACCGACAGACAGCCCCTATCCAGCCTCGGGACTTCCCTTTTATGCCCCCCCCCGGCGTGGCCTGGCTCCGCCCTCGGCCACGCCCCCTTCTGGAACCCACCAGAAGGTTCTGGGCTATACCCCACGTGTCCCCTCGGTCACCTTTGCCCCACATCCTTTACCCCGGCTGATCACGTGCTCCACCAGCCGTCCGGGGTGCCACGTCCTCATATGCCTCATTCTGCCAGCAGCCAGCGCCACGCACCCTCGTGACCCACTCCGTGGCATTGCAATGCTCTGCTGGCAGAAGGGCTGCCACACACTGCTCTGCCGGCAGGTCGACCGTTGTGCCCACGTTCCCTCTCTCTGTCAGTAACCAGCGCTACGTGCTGTAGTGACCCATTCTATATCACTACATATGTAAGAAAAGTTGCCCTGCAGCAGTGTTCTGGAAGCACTACATTCATCCAATTATCTCTCCTTTGCACGGATAAGAGGATTCATCAGACGCATTATGAAGACATCACAATCAGAGTATGTGTTTATACTGAAGGAATCCGATGAGCTATAAAGCTCTTTTTCACAGATGTCTGGTAGGGGCATGTCGAAAGGCCTACAGTTGGCTTCCCAATAAAAGTGGTCGTCATTCGAGGCAAGATAAATGCTGAAACTGGCCAAGTTCAATCCATTGTTCACCGTAAGATTCGTGTTGTATCTGTCAGACACCGCGACAAATCGAAAATTCTGCTAATAAAATGTACAATCCAAGTGGTGAGAGAGGGGCGGGTGGAGTGCGGGAGTGGAGTGGCGACTGGGTGAAGTCTAGCAGTGGAGAGATTGAGATTGAGAGGGCCGGAGCGGAGAGGTATGTCACTGAACCATCTACCCTGGACACCCTTGCAAACTAAACGTTCCATTTAATGGCGTGTTCCAGGTAAACAATTTTGAGTAAAATTAATTTGTACGCTCCGCATTTGCGCTCGTCAGGGGCTGAATATCACCTGGGGTGTGTCGGGAGGCAGTGGCCTGGAGAATATGTCCAATGCCCCACATGCAGTGTACCTCTCGATATGGCTGTGACTTCTGAGATTTGTGTATACAGCATGTGCGAGGATCACGTGAGGTCACCTTAAAGTAATCTAAAGGTCACGTAAGTATGTAATTAATGAGCGACAGCACGGAGTGCACTGGCAGGCACGGGAATGGACGGTTGGCTAGGTACGGTGCGAAAGAAATTCAACATACATACTTGCCGAGGGAGATGCGGAGGGAAAGAGGAAGGAGGGCGAGGGGAGAGGGTGAGAGGTGAAGAAAGAGACCAAGGGACAGGGTTGGAAGAAAGGAGGAGATTAGGGGAACCTGCTGTGGTGAGTTCATCGCCACCACGTGATGAAATTGAAAACGAATTTCTTTTATAACTGATTGTTACGTGTTAGTTTGTTGTATCTCCCCTACACTTCCGATTCGCATGGTTGGCTACGTACAGTGCGAAAGAAGTTCAACATATATACGTACAATGGCGGTTGTTGTGACCATGCCCATTACATTTGACATACTATTATTGATACAGTGGAGCGTCTTATTCTCCAGGGAGTATGTTATCTATGAATGGAGGCACATAACTTTACGTGCTGTGCTCAACATTGCATGGCACCCAAGGCTTGACATGCCACGGTCCCGATAGAGGGGCATCTAGGAAAATGTGCAAGGGAAGGGAGCGGTCCCAAAGTGTCAAACTTTTAAAAAAATATATAAGCCCCTTACATTTGTCATTTTAAAAAATCTATGTGTTTTCTCAAAGTCTACAGGAAGACGATGGTCACCATTGCGACCCCCCCTCCTCTCCCAAAACATCACCCTTGGATCCGCAACCACCGAGCCTTGTTGACAATGATATAAGCAAACAACATCAACAACCTTTGACGCGTTGATGACAACGTTTACAATGATGTGTTCTGTCTCCCCGTGGCCGCATGGATTTTTTCTCCGGGTCCTCCGGTTTTTCCCTCCACGTTTAGAATCAACATCACGCGTTTCGAGTATTAGGCTGCTATAAATGTCCACATGATAAGCCACCCCGTTCAGCTTTCATTTGTGGTCAGGCCGCTTCTGAAAAATAGCTGTATAGCTCAGTGGGCCTTACCTGGTAACATCAACAAATGCTTCTAGTTTAGTAAAATAGTGCCGCGCAGCTGACAAATTGTCACCTCTCTGGTCCCAAAGTCGATGCCCATTGGGTGCGATTAAAGATTGCCAACAGAGGGTGCTGCAGGCTGCCCGACAGTCTCTCAAATACATTCGCTCGCGTGTCCTCATCCACCCTTGCCTTTAACTGCCCAGCAAATAGAATTGATACTTAGCGAAGGTGTTTGCGGCAGGGTGAAATGTGGCAGGTTATGATATCATCCACGCACTGAATTATACACGAGTAGTGTTTTTTGTTTCTCTATATATATATCCAAATGCAAAACAGATCGAGGGGCTGCATTGGCAGTATGCAGGCACAACTCACAAAACGCCACATTTCGACATCACCGCTGCCTTATGATGGATATATATACACAGTTCTGTGGGTGGAGTGATGGCACGCTGCACTGTTCAACCTGGGTCTTCGAGTTAGAATCCTGGTCACGGTTAATATCAATGGTGAGTGATATCGCAACCGATCCTGGGCATCCCCACATTCACCAACAGTAACTGTTATGGTCAAAAAAACCACATGACCGACACGGCATGGGAAGGCAATCATCCAGCAGTGGATTGGCGAAGGAGTCTAAAAAATGGTTACGCCGGCCCGGTTGAAAGATTACTCGAAGAAAGCCATCATATTAACACGTATTTTATGAGACATTTCGTAAGACACTGCGATACAATCTATGACAAGATAGTTAATATGTGCGTATACTTCTAATAAGCTGTTCACAAAACGTTGTAACTGCCCGTGTACGTCTCACCGCGTGCAAATAAAATGAGCACGTGATGCTAAACCCTAATTTAAGCGATTTAAGAAAATGCAGTCATTGGTTTTTTTTAAAGCCACGGTGAGAAATGAACTAAAGTTCATTGTGGCGTTAGAATGTGCCGAGACCGCTTACGTAAAATAAATTCGCCGTGTCATATTTATAATTCCTTCGAGCCTTTATTTATTTTTTTAGAACACTACTAAATTACTATTTGCGAGCCGACCATACATTTCCCCGGCATTGCTGACCTAATTCACAGCAGGCGGGCCACCCCCACACCGAGTCGGGGCGATTGCGATATTGCTCAAAGCATACGGCTCTTTTTTTTGTCCTACTCCAAACGCCCTTCTCCACTCTCATTAAAGGCTCCCCCCCCCCACCAACTATAAGGTCAATTTTCATTAACATCCAGCATTATTGTGGTCGTGTCATTAGAAAATCATTATTGCTCTCGTGAGCTTTGGGGGAAATGGCCGAGTGAGCCGGGAGGGGATTTGTTTGCCGGAATTTGTTTGCGTAAAGTCTTTGGGGCGTTTTGCCCTGGGCCCAATGCAGCCGTTTTATGTGAAAGTTTTCCCCCCCCCCCCTCGACTTTCTGATCGGACGCCTCCGTCTGTCAGATTTGTGCTCAGCCCGGTCCACTCATTAACGGCTTACCGAGGCTGATAGACGCGTTTAATCTAACGCGTGTACACAAATAGTATTTAAACCCTGGCTTGAATGCTTTATTTGATTCTCAAAGTAAATCTGCAATCCCTGTCATTTTCCCATCCACTCTGCATACGATTGCAATGTGTGTGTGTATATATGTATAGAATGGCATATAGAAGGTAAAAGTGCAGTTCCTCATTGGCTTACTCATTCCATTGTTGCATGGAAGGCACTCCACGAGAGGGAGCTTTAGAGAGCCCCCATACAAGGTGGTATTGCTTACCCGCCCGTGCTGGGCAGACGTCTTACAAGACGTGGAAGGTGTCCACCCTTTACTCCACCGCACGTGACCTGCCAATCGACTAACGGTGCTCTACCCATGTGTACCGCTATGGGTCGACAGTCCGGAGGGAGGGTGGGGGTGTTGGAATTGAAGAAACTTGTAACCGCTGTTTCAGTTGCTACGCCAGGCAGATCGAATCGAGCCGGTGAGCTCGATGTGGCATGCTGCAAGTCCAGTGTACGAGCCATTGCACCGTGGCAGCATGTTGTTTAATTTCTGGACAGGGTTTCCTTTAGGTAGATTCAGCCAAAATTCAGTGCAGTGGATCGTTGTTCATGGCTAAACATGATGATGATGATGAATACATCGCTTCTGTCCGATGTGTTTTCTGGGTGGTTGCCGCTTTGTCGCTCGGCACGATGCCCGACGCTTCGATCCACTTTGCCGGCAGCTCTCGGCCTGTGGAGCAACATCGGATAGCTCGGGACGGCAGCAGCTGCCGCAAAAAACCTCCATCAGTCGTGCGACTTTGTTCACAAAACAGCACGTGTACGTTATTTGTCGTGTGCCGGACTCGACATCCGTGAGTAAAAAGAGCTTCATAGCTCATCGGATTCCTCCAGTCTAAATCGAGATTGCGATGACTTGTGTACTTCGCCGGTGTTGATGAGCAAGCCCCCTTGCATTGATAGCCGAGGGTGGCAGGGCCGGATGAGGTTGGGGAGTGGCAATGTCCTATTCAACCGAAAGAAAAAAAAACTTTCGGGCTCGTCCAATAATTGTCATATAAATGACGAATGAATGAATAACCGAACACATAGAAATAAACAAGCAAAGCAAACTCGCCAAGCCAATGGCAGCAAAAACCCGCCGGTGGTTTTACGTCTGCGGCGATTTCCAAGCCACGAGGACGCGGGGATTAGACCCCTTTCTTGCACAAGCGGCTCAGCGAAGCCATTCACCCGAGGCGTGTTATTAGCTGCCTCATTTTGTCAGCCAGAAACCAAGGAGCAAATGAAGCATATGTGCCCGTTCCTCGCTGTGCCGCGACTCTCATTCGTACGAACGACAAAAAATCCCATTCAGGTTTTTTTTTTTGGGGGGGGGGGGGCCGCAAATGCTAAATCCCAAGAACCAAAAGCGGTAACGCGAAACTGCCAAATAAGTTTCGGCTTGAAAGCGATCATATCGTATCTATAGATATGGACGATGCGATCGGTATGATGCATAGGATGTCAATGGCGTGTTTGTCGTCTGTCTCATCCTATTTGTTTTTATTTAACTTTTTGCATTTGACCCGCGACAGTCAATTGTCGCGCCCGAGGGTTTTGGCCGCCCCAAAGGCTGATGTCTTCTTTATGCCAAGCTGACATTTTCAGCTTGAAATCATCTATTCAGCTCTTCTCTCTCCAGCTGCATTCAAACTCGTGGAAACTTTAAAGGCGGCTAGAGTGAGCTATTTAACCTCCGAAGAGGCACATACACAATTCGGTCACTGTTTTGTGCGTTTAATTGAATTAAGTGAACTCGTTACATTCACGAGATAATATCGTGCCTTCAAGATATGCATGCTTATGCAATGTACATTTTTCTCGCTCGTTGCCCACAGCAGAGACGATGTTTTCATGATCAACCTGCGTTCTAGAGGTCAGCCGTTAAAGGCTCAGAAGCCCAAGGAGCGTTTTCACTCACCCCATTGTGAGCCAAAATCAACTGTTTGCCCCAGTATCTCATCACTGACAATATCTGTACCAATAATAACCTAGCTCCCACAAATGTGTTTTTAGAGTTGTGCAGAGCGTTGATCGGCATGATGTCTGATGTTCGCCGCACTGGTCTGGGGGCTTTTTAAACAACCGAATATATATGAGAGCGAAACGTCGGATGTCGTGCCAGACGACACACGGCACGACACAGTAACAAACGCATCCCAGAGCCCTGCAAACAAAACGGCGAAAACATACGCAGAGGGGCATTAGGCAATCTGTCAAAATCCAAGTCTTGCTTCCCATTACATCAGCTCACTGGTTTCAGGCACAACAAGTGATCGTGAACAAAACGGAGGCGAGTTTTTTGGACCGTACCGCTTGAATTTGATTTGTGCAAGTGGCCAGCACGCCATTCATTACGTGTCCTTTTCCATTAAGTCTGCTTTCCGTGGCAAAGCTACCGGACAACACATCTATTGATTGCCTTTTTAGCCGTAACCTCATTGGCATGCAGTCGCCAAGTTGTAATAAACTTTGCTCTCCTCAGAGCAAAAGTGTGCCCGTGCGTCTGATCAATAGCACGTGGTGATCTTGCGTGGTTGGCAGCGGAGGGCGAATTGACGAGGATGCCGTGCTACGAATCCCGCAGCCCGAGTTCGATTCCTGGCCATGGCTAACGTGCATTTTGTTGAGTGACATCTGGACCAGTCCTGGGCACTCACCTTTCAACAAGCTGCACATATCAGCAGTGGTGAAATATGGTTGACAAACATCCCCGGCCTAACACGGCGAGGGGAGGCATTAATTCAGCAGTGCATTGACAAATGGGTGTATTTATTTATTTCGTAATATTCATTACATGGATTAGAGTTTTAACAAATATTCATTAAAACATATCAAAGTGGGCTTCATTAAGGAAACAAGCAATGCTCCACATTTCACGGTCAGCTTTAAACTCTGCGCATACAGCTTTAGTTCAGCATTCCCCTTGATGTCTAAAAATACTTTCTAATGTTATTCAACGGATCTCATTATTAGTTAAATTACAAATCGCCGAGCGTGAGAACTAATGAAAGGGAGCGTTCACCTCCCTCCTCCTGAACTAGATTCCTTTTAAAGATCTCTTACAGGAGTCCTCCTTCCCCTCCATCCCCACCGCTACGAAACAAGTAAAAAAAAGAATGTACTGATTAAACCGGAGCTTTATCTAAATAAGTGTCGAGCAAATTTGCTTTCCCACTTCTGCTCGGCCTGAATGCTGGGCCCGTGTGCAGCATTCGTCCCGTGGGATTAGATGGATTAATTAAAATCTCCCGGCTAGAGGACCCTGCCAGGGTAATGGCGATTGCCTCGTGTGTGGCAAGCCGCGGGCTCCGTGGTGGGTTTTTTTTGTAACGCGGCCCTGGGGGTGACAACGGTGTGCAGTCGTGACAAGAGCCTCGTCGTCTCACGCGTTGAAAAATGTTTACTACGTGTGTACTCTTTGGTTTTTTCCGGTAAAGTCACGTAGGTAAAAAAAATGAAAATAATTGAAAACTAAATTAAATGACATTTATAAAAAAAAAAAATTACCTACGTGACTTTACAGAAAAAAACAAAGAGTATGAATTCTTGCAGTCACGAAAGCTTCAAATCTACTACGTGTGTGTCTCTCTCTGTTTGTCTCTGTGCGAGTCTCTCTCTCTCTCTGCTTGTGTGTTTGTCTGTGTGTCTCCGTGTCTATGTTTTGTCTCTCAAATTTTGCAATCTTTGGAAGAACGTAATCAACCAGGTGGGGTGTTGACTTTTGTTGGCCGACTCTCGGTGCTGTATTGCATTATATCATTATATTTGCAAGTTTACTATGTGTTCTAATTCATTTGTACCCGATGATGGTTGCTTGTGTTGCAATCGTAACGTCGTATTCTATTATTATTTCATTTAATTTATTTCTACGTGACTTTACCGAAATAACCAAAGAGTAATGTTGACATGTTAAGTTCTCCATCTCTCTGAGACAATCCCTCGTGTATTCGATAAGTAACTGTGTAGAATTGTTCAGGGGGGGGGGGGCCTCATAGTTTTTTTTTATGAGAAGCAGTTTAAATGTAATATTTATTTCCACTTCATCCACAAGACTGTACTTTACTGTTTTATTTTATGTTTCCATTTGTCACTATAGAGGACGATCATGTTTTCCTGTATTCGATTAAAGAAAAAATATTATGTTATTTGTGCTTAAGAAGTGTATTATTGCCTGTGCTATACCACCTTTAATTGCTTTCCGTGTGACTTTTTGGAAAATTCGTGATAAAAAATCCGATTGAAAACAAGGACATATTGTATATACATATTTATTGTCATGAATGCCAGTAACATTCAAGCAGTGCTATGGCTTAGTAGACTGGCACTTTTATTTCCAAATCACCCACTCATTCACGTAGTTTCCTGAATTCAACTCCTGAAGATGGCCACGGTAGTGCGTGGAAAAAGCTTTGAGAGAAAAAAGTTGCTGAGACCAGTATCCAAACCCGTTAAACGACGCATGGACTACTCGAGGCTGAGAAAACATGCGTGTTAAACATTGATTAATGCGTTCAAATGATCCACACCACAGGGCTGCACGATTAGCTCATTTATAATGCACCTGCGACTTTAAGAACCGTCGGAACAAAATTTCAACCTTGCGAGCGGCAGCGGCGGCTGTATAATCGTCGTGTTTATTAATTTTTTTACAAAAAAAATTAAACACGTTGGTGAGTTCTCGTGAGTTTTTTTTGTTTCGTTTCTCTTAAACCCATTCCCCGCGTGTGTGTTGTGCTTTCTGTGCGGGCAGCCCCGCGCAGGTCTCGCCGTGGCCAAATCAATTTCCATGGCGCGTCTCGTGCTAATGCGCGGGTCCGTGGCGCGTTGGTCCCTTACAAATTGCGGCAATGCGTCGCGCCGTGTCGAGGCGGTGGTGGTCTCATTGTGT
>CM025654.2:8178024-8216728 GCA_014621495.2 Entosphenus tridentatus | reverse complement strand
AGGCGTCAGAGTCGATCCCGACTCTGACGCCTGCTGTATATATTTGGAGTTTGCAGTGTCTCTCTCCCCGTCGTCGCGTGGATTTTTACCCCAGGTCCTTCGGTTTTCCCCTCCACATTTAGAATTACGCGTTTCGAATATTTGGCTGCTATGCATTTCCACACGATAAGTCTCTTCAGTGAGCGTTCATTTGTGGCCTGGTCGCTTTTGAAAAATAGTTATATAGCTCAGTGAGCCTTACTTGGTAAATAGAAAATCGTCTGAAATTGTAGTTGATGATGTCGGACCGAGGTGAGAACTCGAGAGAGGGTGGACGAATCTTATTTGTAAGAGTTTGAAAACTAATTGATTTTAGAGCTACTTTTTGTGTTTAGTTTGTAGTCCCCCACCCCCCTCATCACCGCCGCATCTCCGATTAGCACGGTCGGCTACGTACGGTGCGAAAAAAGTTATACGTACATACATACAGACCCGGGTCATCAAAATCACGGGAAGGAATAAAAACAAAACACAGCAAGGACAATTAAACAAAATCGGAGTGGAACGACCGCGCTACAGGAGCGAAAGACACATAAATGCTGCTGCAGCAATAAACATATCAAAGTGAGATCGAATATTTATTGCAGCATAAGTTGGCTGGGTCAAATCACTTTAAAAACATGCGGAGTAAAACTGCCCTCGAGTGATTTTCCATAATGTGAGGAGGGGTCAGGTTAGCACACCGCACTGTAACCCTGACGATCGAGGTGTCCTTAGGAAATACAAGGTGGTGCATTGATAGACTTGTAATGACCCTCTTGCGTTCTTGCTCAGCAACTGTTTGATTAATTAAAGTCGACAGCGATGGCTTCGTGTGTTGCAGAGGAGGGTATGAAAGGATGTACTGAGTTGTATTGAGACTGGTGGGAGATGGGTAAAGGCCTTGACATTCAATCTTGTTTTCGCTGTTATATCTCCTTGCTTCAAGAGCTTGTCGCGTTATATTTTGCTTTAGCGTGGATTTGAAAATCCTACATTTTAAGTTAAAAGAGGACGAATGTTCTTGAAAATGCCATAGATAACTTCAATTGGGTCTTGCCTATAATATATAATAAATATCATTCGTATATGCATAGGCAGCTTTTATCGATTTAACAGCAATTACCTTTGGCATTATCGATGTTTAGAGGGGCAGACTTTATTTAACCGTTTCTTCATCACGAATAGGCAAATATCAGTGGTGATTATATCCGCAATTTCAATAAACTTGTACAAAAATTTGGCAAGTATTGCCCGTGCAATATTGACACGAATGTTTCGTGTTAATAGTCATAATCGTGCATTACACCTGCAAGATGATGAATTTAACGTGATTTATTTATAGCAGTTATCGAATTACATTTTAAAGACTGCAATCAGTGGAGTTTATTTGTTTCCAAATTCCATTGACATTTCATTTTCGGTGGCCATGGCTGGTAATGATGATACATATTACTGGTTCTGCCCTTTGTGCCCTATGACTGTCATACGTGTCAATGATTCCCATTACATCGATGTTTCCTCACCTCAAGTCACCGTCTTTTATTTATAACCAAGTGAGAGTTCATTTGAGATTTAAAAATATATATATTGTCATTACATCAAGACAACACAATACAAACTAATATTATAATAGAACAAAAGTTATGCAAAAAAAAACACGAAGCTCTGTTTTGACGGCCAGTGGCCACAACGTTGCGTAATATAAACATATCCATATTCCCTTGTTAGGGCAGTGTTATCGACGAATGTGTTATCGGCGAATAATAATATCAGTAATTTTCTATGAAAAAAAATAGTATCCGTACAGATATCGGCAAATGAGTTTTGTAAGCACTCGTACGCCAATCAAAAAAGATCTACAAATTTGTTGAAAACTGAGCTACAGAAGATTAAATAATTTCTTAATGAGACGCAGAAGCAATGCGGTTCCTTGTCCGTGGTACATCCACATTTCATCCACAATAGAAGTTTTTGGGGTTAGATCGCATACATATATAAATGTGTCTTTAAACCCGCCACCACCCGACACAGCCAACTAGTTCGTCACTAGTACAGCACACCGGTGTGTTGGAGAGCCAAACCACAACATTTGCAATCTGAGTACGACGTTTCGCAAGTAATTACAACTAGCTTCATGTTCTGTTTACGTGACAACCCTTGCTAGTTGGCTGTGTCGGGTGGTAGCGGGTTTAACGACACATTTAAATATTTACGCGATATAACCCAACAAACCCCTATTTATGGATGATATTGGTCGCGAAAGCCTACGTGGCAAATCCACATTTCACTTGAAAACTCGTTTTATTACAATTCCCGCACGTTTCACAACCTGCCACCACACCGGCGAAGCAACACAGCAACAGCATGAAAACCCCGACATAAGTACACGTCCTTAACACACCAGCAATGCGATGGGTGTTATATTACTCACTAAGTAAAAACTAAATAGACCATAATCATTCACACCTGCTCATTCTAAGCAGGGGGGGGGCAGGTTAAGGACCGGGTCTGTTCTGCTCAAGAAGAAGAAGAAGAAGGAGAAAGAAAAAAAAGAAAACATTTAATCGCGTTTTCTGGATTTTCCTAGTCGGATTATTTGGCACTAAGCCCCCGTGTCAGGGACTTGGGGGACCCTGCACGTTGACTTATGGGGTGGCGGGGGCTATGCCGAAAACCTCGCGTCGCTACGCATTACCTAAGCCTGCCCTGATGCCCTGAATTGAAACTACTAAGGGCTGCGCGCAAACACCACGGACACACGGGAAGGGATACACACGCCGTTAAAACGACAGGGACCTCGTGCAGACGTAAATCACAGGCGGTGAATTCACCCGTCTCTGTGTGTGTGTGTGTTGCGCAATGTTGAAGTGGTGAAACGACAGTGTACATTTGATGCGGAGGTAACTGTGGCTGTCGTTGAACTATTCACGTTAATCCAGCAGAGTTTGTTTAGAAACCGGCTCTGAACAAAATTACCACCACAGCTTAGGTCATCGCGGTTGTGCCCGATCTCTGTTGTGTTTTTGGATAGTTGTGAAACGTCGGGCATTGTGTGGAATTCACCTGCTGACAAAAAAACTAAAACCGCATTGTTCCATCCATTGAGCTAAGAGGCCGCTGAATGAAAACGTTGGGTTATTTTAATTGACAGTATACGGACTTTAGAAAAAAACGCTGGTAATTTTATTGCATTTCTCTTTGCGTTCCGTCTAATTGGAGACGCTGAACAGCGCATCACAAGCACCGAGGAGCTGTTCGCAGTTGTGCTGCTGTTCGTCTCTCCGATGTGATTTGCGGGCTGTGCCGCGTGCTGTCCGTCACGATGTCCGACGTTTCGCTCCACGTGCTGGGGGATTCTTCGTGCACTAAATGCAGTTCTCAAGGGCAGTTTTCGATGTTCCACATTTGTCAGCGCACTGCTACCTTCGTAACACGCAAAGGGCTTTCATATGTACGCTACACAGTGCCGAAGGAACAAGGCGTAACCGAATTTGTCATGTGCACGGCATATGTAGGTTGATCCATCTGTAGATACCCCACTGATGTTCACAGTCTTTTTCATTTTTCGATTTAAAGCTTTCGTGACTGCAGGAATTCATCTTCTTGGTTTTTTCGGTAAAGTCACGTAGAAAGAAATTAATAAAATAATAAAAATAATCAAACATAATAAAATAAGTCTTTTTCATCTCACGAGGTCTACGAAGTGTGTGAAAGCGATGGCTCCGTATGTTACAAAGCAGTGTTTTACGTCGTTAAAAAAATGTGTTGAGATTGATGGCAGACAGTCGAATTTGCTTAAATTAATAAGATTGTTCTAAAGTGTATCCATATTATTTTATGGGTGTATCTACAACCAGATCGCCTTGTGTGTGTGTGCATTCTTTGGTTTGGACTATTTGGCCGCTATACATTGCCACATGATAAGCCACTTCGTTGAGCTGGCATGTGTGGCCAGGTCGCTTCTTAAAAAAGAGCTATATAGCTAAGTGGGCCTTACCTGGTAAAATAGAAAATAAAGAGTTTAGTTTTATATACTGTATACAGTATACACACATATATATATCCTACACACGGGAGGCTTACCGGGCAAGTCTATCTGCCTTACTCTGTGAGGGCTGTTGAATGAGAGGGACGAGGGGCAGTTGATGGGGGATTGGACGTTAACGTCGCGATGCGAACCGGGAGGGAGGGAAGGAGCTTCCCGTGTGGGATATATTTCGCTTTGGACAGCAGCCCTGGCGACACGCGGGGAGGGAGGGGAGGGAGGCTCGCTGCGAGCGCGACACGAGAAGAAATCGTGCGGCGTGAACACCTCCCATACCCCCCCCACCACCAAATAAAAAAAACCCAACCGCTTTTTCAAGAGCCCGTTCCACCCAACCGCGAGTAAACAGAGTGCGTGTCGGCCACTCCAAAGGACCTCGCGGGTCGCGTTTGGCTTGTTAGCGAAAGGTGGAGCGGGTGGCATGAGCGGTTAAGCGTGCTGCGCTTCCGGCCACCCTAGTTCACAATTAAAATGAGAATCTTTATTTATACTGGAGGAATCCGATGAGCTACGAAGCTATTTTTATTTTTGCACAGACATCCAGTAGTTCGAGTCCCACTCACGGTAAACCCCAGTGACGATTAACTGAACCTATTCTGGGCCTCCCTTAGGTCGACTCAGCCTCAAATGAGCACCTGGTGTGGGGAAACCAAAACGACCGGGCGTGGTGTTGGACAGTCACCCTGTCGCGAGGTGCTGGCTAAAAACGCCCCCCCTAGCAGTATGTTCAAGTGCTGCACGGAGATCTTTGGTGGAGCCGTGGCAGCAGTGGCTGTGAACCCCTTGCGCCACCCAAGTTCAATTCCCGGCCACGGCTGACATCAGGTTGCGAGTGATATTGGAACCGGACCCCACCCCACCTCCCCTCCCTAACCTTCAATCCGCGCCGATTAAAGTGTGGTTAAAACAAACAAACAAACATCACCAACGTGGCATGCGTGGGCCTTTATCCAGCAGTGGAGTGATCAGTGCTGATGATGATGGTTGGTTGATGTTAGTTTGTGTTTGCGTTGAAACTCCTTTGGCGTTTGCGTGCAGATGAGCACGCGTGGTTTGGGTGCCAGAACTTTAAATGTAACTTTTTTCCGAACCGAGACGTGGTTTACAATGATAGATCAAATGTGGCAACTGCGTGTTTCAATGGGTGCGCAGGCAGAACTGAAAAGACACATAAGCCAATATCGACGTTTCAGGCAATGAGCCTTCTTCACCGCAGACAGCATGATGATATGATATTAGATAATTAAACCTTTTTTTAAAAATTACTCCTCCTAAAATTAATTTTCCGGGCATCCCGATGCAGGACCCCTCCAAAACAATCAGCGACACTTTCCCTGGATAATTAAAAGGCATCATAAGTAGTGTACTACTACTGCACCGTGTTATTACATGCAAAACCCACACTACCATTACATCGTCCTCATCAGTTATGGTCAATTCACTGCAGGATGAAGACCTTCACAAAGCGACCGCAAATGTTTACTTTTGCCTAACGCGTCATTGCCATGATTTTGTGACCATCTCTATTTAGATATTTTTCCCCCCTTAAATAGGTGTCTGACCCTTAGCTGGGTCACCGTAACAAAAAACTCAACACATTCGTCCATGACAACTGTGGCATTAAAGGGTAAAACTAAATTAGATTAGAATAGGCGACGTTTCGGGCAATTGCCCTGGTGCTCATACCTGGGTAATACGCCGACCGAATGAACTGTTGAAAGTGACCGTCGAAGTATGAGTAGGGAAGTGCCTTGGTGGAGTACTCTTGCATGAAGTGTGTAGAGGGATCTGCAAAATGAAAATCGAGCGCGTGATTAATTAACTTCAAGTTAATTAACGTCATCAATTTCAACGGCAACACTGTAGCGCATCCAATGCAGGCAATTTAGAGACGTAGATGCTGCTGTTGTTGTGCCACGTTGCGGAATGAAATTCGCGAGCGGTTCAATTCCACCCGTGAAAAGCATCGGTTAAACTTGCAACTCACACACACACAAACACACCTGCGAAGTTATGGGACAGGGTTTTTAAAAAAACGCGCACGACAGGATGGGCAGTCATTCGAACAAACAATACACATTTACGCACAGACAAGCCGACAATATCAGCATCATCGTTGTCTAAATTCTGCAATGCATCGCTGCAATAATCATGAACTTTATTTCGCTGTGAAAATTGCGCGTGCGCTGTACACGCTGCTGTGAACTGAGTTAAGAACGGCGCAAGCGAGACGTTATCTTGTTTTCCGAGCGAACAGACTTACACCCGCGCGCGCGCACGCACGCAGATACACACGCACAAGTACCCGAACACAACCCCACACAAACGCGCTGAGCCACGCAAAAACCCACAAGCACACATACACACCAACACACACACAAATACACAAATGCAAACACACACACGCATGCGCGCGCGCACAACCAGACACAACCATTGCGCAACCACATCCACACACAAAGGCAAAGATTGCCCTATAGCCTTAACAGACTGTTGGGGCAAGTGCTATTGGCGAGCACCTATGAAATCCGGCACAGCACACGACGCGGCTGGGTGACCAGCACCGCACTCACACGCACATTGACACGCACCAGATAAGCCGCACCGGCAAAAGCCAAAAAAAAAAGAGAGACCCCCATCTCACCTGACTTTGGCGGAGACGACAGGATGGCCCTCATGCCGAACTTGAGAGCGGTAGCCGCGTCGCTCGCCGTCGTCACGGGCATGCACGCCCCAGCCGCCGAGCACAGCGGCTCCGGGGGTAGCAGCCCCGCCGGGGGGGACGCGTTTGGAGGAGGCGCGGGACCTTGCCGCCCGTGCCCGTAGCCCCCAGGGGGACCCCGGTTTATCCTGAGAAGCTCGTCTATGAGAAAGCTTGCCCCAAGCGTGCGCGATGGTTGATGAATGCCCGGTGCTGCCTGATGCTGCTGATGATGATGTTGTTGGGGTTGCTGATGATGCTGCTGCTGCTGCTGCTGAGAAGAGCTGGAGTTCCTAGCCGACACGGGGAATCCCAGTGTCGGCGTGGGCCGGTACACTGCGTGGAGCAGGTGCTGTTGCTGCTGCTGCTGTTGCTGCTGCTGCTGGTGATGCTGCTGCTGCTGCTGGTGGTGGTGGTGGTGGTAGAGCGCTACGTTGGCCAGGGCACTCGGGAACATCATGGGTGTGAAGGTGCTGTCCCCAGGCTGTGTCTGGCTTTTTGCGCAACACAGACACGGAGGATGGCAGGAGTGAGCCAATTGGCGACCGCAGCAGAGAGCTCTGCGGCGTGTTTACAAATCACTTTGGGTGGCTTTTTTTTGCTCTTTATAGGGCTCGGGCCACCTTGCGTGGCTTTACGTGCGCGTGCTTTTGTACAATGCACTTTTTACGAGCCGTGCGCCTTAAACGAGGGAGTTATTTTTTTTTATGCTCCCCATTGGCTGAAATCGATTCACGTGGGTGAATTTCGCTTTGTCGTCCCCCCCGTCCCCCCCCACAAGAGAGCGGCTGCTTTGAATAACAAAGGTGTCCGTCAGCCCCCAAGGAGGGACGAAGGATTTTTTTTCTCTCTCTCCCTCCCGTCCTCTTTTTTTTTTTACGGACCAATGAATTCAGTGATGGGGATGCTGCCCGTGCAGTGAAAGGGAAACTCCACACGTCGTCCTAAGTTTTTTTTTTGAAAGTTATATGCCTAAGATTTTTTTTTGAGAGGAGGAGGAGGGGGGTGAGAAGGGAGTTTGGGGAGGAGGTGGGTAGGTGGGTGGCGCGCGCGCGGGGTGGGAGAGAGAGAGAGCTAAGGATTTATTGAAGAGTAATCTGTGTTGATTTCGATGTCGTTACACACGCATGTTTTCAGTGGGCTCGCAAAGCGGGGGCAGGCGTAAGGCCGTGCTGCTGGAACCCGAGTCGCAGACGTTACTTCACGTTCGCTCGTTCGCTTGCTCATCGCAAAGCGAACTCTTCCCGCCAAGCTCGCAGCCGTGCGACAGAGTTATTTATTGCACTGTTGATGCATTTGGCGTGTACAATATATAATGACTAACGACAAAAAGTACTGCCTCCTTTGTGAAGTCCATTACGAAACGAGGGTCTTCCCACGCTGTGTCGGAAGTTGGGGGTTGTTTGATCGATCGTTACCTTCTGCAACCCAAGCTGGGCAATCTATGTTCGCGAAGGGCGGCGCTCCGCAGCGGTTCAGAATCACACGGCCACCGATGTTAGCCGTGACCGGGGATCGAACTCATCTCGCCAGACTCAAAAGCGCCCACATGTGCGCAATTAAGTTATTACAGCCCAGCTCTGCTTTAACTGCAGCAGATTCATATTTTGCGAAACTTTTTTTTAATGATAATCGACGCATGACTATGTAATTCTTACGTATGTTATTGTTTTCAACTTGTAACTTCCCGCTACTGTGCAAATGCATCCCCCCTTTTTCCACCATTCCTTCTTTTCCGTAATGTCCTGTCCCAGCCGTGGCCTTCAAACTCTGTGATCTCGTCTCGCTCCTGCCCTCTCCTTCCTCTGTCTTCTCCTCTTGCTGTCTCCACTCCGTTAGTCAACTTTGTTCATCATCATCATCATCACCGTGGGGCGCGTCGAGTGTGTGTGTATCGACTTTATTTTGACATCTCAACGAAATTAAATTGGTATTCTCGTGAAGACGTGCATCCAACGGTGGTGTTGCGAGGACCGGAGTCTGTGGACAGATCCCTCCCAAGGATACGGCGAATCATCATCATCATCATCAACTCTCATCAGATGTTGCCACGGTCATTTCCACTTGATATATTTTTTGTTCTTTAGTAACATCATTGGTGGCCGATTATCATCTTCTTCTTCTTCCTCCTCCTCCTCCTCTTCCTTACAGTTATCCGCATTTCTTTGTCCCCTCAATGCGAAACCGCGTAGAATAAACGTCGCGAGATGCGCAAGGTTGAGCCGCACGCACGCCCGTTCACGTGGTTGCACGCGCGGGGCGCGACACGACCACGACTCATCAATCACGATGACTAATGGTGATGAGCCTCATAAAGACGTGCCAATCTATCGGGGCAAAGTAATTGCAATTGCGCGACAATTGCCTGCGGTAATAAATAAATAAATGCGTTCACGCGTGAGCGCACGCCAGCTTTGGCGTTTGCGCCGTATTCTCTGGATGACAAGACGCACTTGCCCCCGTCGCTTCATAAGCAAAAGTTGAAGGTGTTTTCTCGTTTACCCCCTGGTGTGTGCGTGTGTCAGAGAGACCGAATTTGTATAATAGTATTAACACCGGGCACATGCGGGGTGCGTAGAGCATCTTGCAGTCTGACAAATATGGCAATTGTCGCAGGTCCAGTCCCATGTATTACGCATATCAAAAAGCGAAGAGTGTATACAGTATGTGCACAAGTGAATTACAGTCAAAACTCATTAATCATTATTTACAGACTTTATTATCAATTAATTGCCAGATGAAGGCTTCACCACGCCGTGTCGGTCATAGGGATTATTTTGACCATACTTCACCCCGTTGGTCAGAGGGAGATGATGAAAGAGGGTAGGGCTGGCATGGCGCTGCATGACCGGTTCACGCATCACATGGCACTGTTCGCCGTAGCCGGAGATTTAAAAAATAGATACTCATTTAAGGCTGAGTTAACCTAGGAGAATCCCACGACTAGGTTGAGCACAACAACAAAAACTGAGCATAAAAAAGCAGGTCTGAAGAAATTAGTTTTCAATTTATTTTTTAAAAGTCTGCAGTCCGGGAACGTCGTTCGTACCCGACAGCGCAGCGCACTGACCTGCACGCCCCCGACATCTGCTCTCGAGACGCGCAAGATCTCGATCTGAACTTAAATCGGTGCTCTCCTCGCTCCTCGCGGGACGCGTTTAGCAATCATCGGGCGTGCCGAGCATATGCGCGTCGACGTTTTTTTTTTGTATAACTGAACGAAATTAAATCGTGATTCTCGTGATAGATGTGCCGACCCGCGGTGGTGGTGTTGGGATGACAGGAGTCTGCGAACAGAGCCATCCCTAGAGTACGGCGAATAGGGGCGACTGCCCCGGGCCCCGCGTTTCGGGGGGCAGGGGGGGGGTGCGCGCTTCGATGTCACGGTGTCAGGTGTAATACTTCAAGTTTAGTTCGAAGGCGTCGGGGGGACCACACACTGGGATTTCTGCCAGGCACCGCACTCCGCTAAGGACGGCCCTGTCCGTGAAACCCGGGCAACGCACGAGGCCGTTGCAGTACGACGCGATCATGGTCAGCAACGCAGGACGTGCAATCCAGAAGTCGCCAGTTCATTCTACCGGCACCGGTAGAAAATAAAATAAATCACGACGTTTCGGGCGCTCGTGTTGCGCCCGAAACGTCGTGAAACGTCGTGAAACGTCGTGATTTACTTTATTTTATACCCACGTGACATTACCGAAAGAACCAAAGAGTATGGATTCCTGCAGTCACGAAAGCTTCAAATCAAGACGGACAATATTCTTGTATATATCCACACACTCAGCAGTGTGACTACGGCACAACCACCGCTAGGTGATCGGCCAGGTCGCGTGTGGGTGGGATAACGGTGGCTAATGCTTCCACCTCTCCCAAGACATCTTGGAAGAGTAGACCAAAGCACTCTTGAAAAGAGGCGCTCGAGCGGAGGCCCCATCCGCCCGCCAGCGGGATGTGAGAAAGCGACTGCAGGGTCGCGCCTTTAGCTTACTAAATCATAATCTCTACGTCTCGTCGATATTTTAATTGAAGAGCAATAAAGTGGCGCTGAGCCGAGCACGATGATCACTTAGCAGATGGGACCCGGACCAGCGGGCGGTTGGGGTTGGTGGTGGGGGGGGAGGTTGACCGAAGCTGGTGGAAAGAAACGGGGGGGAGGTGGAGGAGCCGGGAGGGGGGGCAGTGTTGAATCGGGGGTCGAGTGAGTGACCGGAGCGGAATAGGAGGGGGCCTGTGGCTTGCAAAAAAAAGTGTGGGGGGGGGGGGGGAGTGCCGTGTAAACGGGTATCCGTGAAATGAGAACTGAGCGCACGGCAGCTTGAGATTAGAGCCTTCTGGGTTGCCCCTATACGCCTACAGCATCAGCCAATTATTTGTGTATCAGCCAATTATCATGCCGCACAAAGTCGGGCTTGGCTTTTTAAATAAATAAATTACTATTTAAGCGATTTACGATTCAGAATAGACTCACGGCCTTGTGTCCCCTCCCCTCGCGCCCCCTCCAAATCGCGTTATCTCGCCTCTGCGTGTCTCGCTTATAGAAGGCGGGGTAGATCTGAGGCTATCGTGATGGGTGTGTTGTGCGTGTCTGTCGGCCAATCTACGTGCAATTTATTTTCTACATGTATATGTTACGTGTGTGTGAGAGAGAGAGTGTGTGTGTTGCACTAGATTACTTTGTGCAAGTGGAATTTTTTGTTTGTTTAAATAGCTAGTTTATACCAGAATGGTAGAGTATATATTATGGATGCGTTGGAGTAGCGAATACTTCGGATTGTAAAGATGCTCCGGAAAGTAAGACGCACTCAAAAATGTGCCCGTTGTCAAGGAAGTTATCCACATATAAGACACAGATTCCTCTATAGCCTTAACAGACTGTTGAGGCCAGTACTGTTAGTGAGCACCTATCAAGGTGATGTTTACACATCACACTCGGTACTCATTTAAGGCTCAGTTTACCGAGGGAAGCCCCATGACTGGTTCTGATTATCGTCATTGGTGTTGGCCGTGAGCTGGAATCGAACTCGGGTAGTTGAGTTCGTAGCGCAGAACGCGAAACAACTAAACCACCCTTAGCCTGATGACGACCGCTTGTGTTGCGATCGAAACGTCGTAGTTTTTTGTTATTTTCTTTGAACCTATCCACGTGACTTTACCGAAAGAGCCAAAGAATAACTACACCACCGCTCCAACAACAACATTCACCATTGGCAACCAAGTGGCGGTGACCTCATCAAAGCGCTTGTGCCAGGCTAGGTGCACTTTGATACCGCGTGAAGTGTAGAACGCTCGCTGGCAGGAGGTCACGGGACAGACCCAGGTTTTTGGGTTGAATAGCTGAGATGACTACCGATCCCCACATATGGTCTCGCACACACACACACGCTTATCGGATTATAAAATGCACCCCCCTCCAAATCTCTGCTTTATAATACAGAGGAGAAAGTGCGTCTTATAATCCGGAGAATACGGGATACATGCCCGTGCGATTCCACCGATTATTGTATCGCAAGATCGTGAGAAATGGCGACGGCTCAGAGAGAGGCCATCATCATCATCATTGTCCAGCAGTGGATAGATCATGGCTGCTAAATCCCTAATGTGTAAATGACGAGACAATCTCCATCATGAACATTGTCCAGGCTTGAAAACAATAAGATTCTAACAACAGCACACGGAAGGGGTGCAAAGAGCACGAAAAGCACGGACGTTTGCGTGCCCTTTCAACACGCGGGTTTTTCTCATAAACGCTACCCAAAATGTAAAGAAAATAACTTTAAAGAGGGTTATGTAAGACATTACATGCTTGACAGTAGTCAGGTTTATTTACCTATACAATTATAAATATGAAACACAGCACACACAAGATGCATGTGTTTTAAAAAAAAACTTGCAGTCATCGCGTTACTTGGAAACGTAATCACATACGGTGTCGTAAAAAATGTCAAATTCACAATGATAACGATTGTCAAACAAAACGTAATGAACCTATCGATCGCATTCTACGCAAACGCGTTCGAAATGTTCAACAAATTATCTGGCGATGCCGCTACTGCGTTGGCGGCGGTGCACAAGCACAATTAACAAAACTAGTCAACAACACCGTGGCCTTAACAATGTAGCCCTTCTTCATGGTACTTATTACAAAACAATAATTGATGTGCTACAAAGAAGGGTCATTGCCAGAAGGCAATAATTAATCAGTGTCATTGACAAATGCGTTCAGTTTTTTGTTTGTTAATTGTGCTGAATGTTTGATGAGCATTCTGTTAAAACTTACACAGAATTGTAACGGATTTCTGTTGGTAGACCCTCTCCGAAGCGTCGTTAATGTTGAGGCCAACATGCTGAACGTAAAGGTGTAAGGTTTACACTTCGTGCCGTATCGAGGCAATGCATGATGAGAATATCGTATGAGGATCGTTGTACGTTCCATTAAAAACACAACGTATCATGAAATGTAACCTCTAGCAAATCAAAAGCACATACGTGTCGATTTGATTATTACCATTTTAATTGCTAAATAGACAAGTAAATGCTTGCGTTTACGGAACGATGCAATAATAATGATGATAGGAATTTACCGCACGTTTATCATGATTGGCTACGTACGGTGCGAAAGAAGTTCAACATACAGTACATGGGATTTGTCTGACATACTTCACCGCTTTGGTCAGTGGGGGGTGGTGAAGGGAGGGGAGAGAGAGGGGGGGGGCAGGACAGGTTCACAAAATGACTTACCACTATTGTAATTTGTGGCCTGGAATCAAACTCACTCAGTTCGCTGGATCTCAACGTACAATGCGCTAACCACTGCGCCACCGCTCCAACAGCAGCAGCAGCAGCAAGACGATTGCAGTCTTGGCACTTTCATTCGGCCACTTTGTCGGCACCTTCTCCATCGCGTGATGTTTAAAACGCCGTGCGATCAATCACCGTTTAATTAGTAATCAACAACAACGCCCACCGACTCAGCCACCCACGCCAGGACGCTTCAATGCGAGTCTGCTGAAACTTCACTCTCACGAGCGAGACGACCCATGCTTTCGCGTGGGGCCAGAGGTTGTCTTCCAACGTGCGCGTGTCCTCGGATGTATGTGTGTATGGAAACTCTGCAATATTCATTTTAGCTTTCCCTTGAGTATGTACCACACCCCGCCTTAATTTTATATCTATATTTTACATGTGTGTCTTGATTTTATAGGACTAGCTTTCTTTAATGTATACTGTAAACTATTGCGATGCCCTCTTGAGTGGGAGGGGGGGCGAGTTTTTACTCAAATTAATTGAATGAATGAACGAATGGGGAGGACGGAACAGGATGGGTATCGCTGTCAGGTCAAGCCTTATTTCCATATTTGCAAATATGCAAGTGTGCTGAACTTCTTTCGCACCGTACGGAGCCTACCGCATTGTGTCTACAGACTTCCAAATATTTTTCATTTATACTGATTACTCGGTGGTGCTGCTGCTGCGTTGGAAGTTAGTGGCACAAGCACAAAGAGTCAATAAATTACTCTCTATGAAGAAGGGTCATTGTCCGAAACATTGGGGGTTATTACTTGTTTTTGACGTTTTTAAGGCCACGGTGCTGTCGACGAATGTGTGGAGTAACGTTTTGCTTGTTAACTTATACAAAACTGCACTCTCAAAGCTGAGTCGTAAAGAGTACAAAAAAAGGTCGGGGTAAAAACGAAGAGAAAAAAAATCCGTGAACCCTTACAAATACATTTTCGTTTTAAAACTTCGGTCCATTTGCAGGCTTAACGCTTATAGTTAAATAAATAAATATAATTTCGTGGACAGGGGCACACAAAGACCTCCCTTAACAACCTCAACAGACTGTTGGGGCAAGTGCTGTTCGCGAGCACCTATGAAGGCCGGCACGGCACACGAGGGGTGGATGGCCAACACCACGCCCGGCCGCCTTTGTCTCCTCACCAGCGATGTTTACACACCGCACCAGGTACTCATTTGCGGCTGAGTCGACCCAGAGGAGGCCCAGCACCGGTTCAGATAATCGTCACAGTTGCTGGCCGTGAGCGGGAATCGAACTCGGGTGGCCCGGGCTTGTAGCTAAGCGCGCTAACCGCCACACTACCGCTCTCCATGTGTGTGCACATGCGCACACACACACACATATATACCAGAGGCCAGCCCTGTTCGGGATTAAATGACGCATGCAATAAATAGCTATGGTTCCTTTTGAAGTGGGTGTCGATATGGATTTCACGTGAGACAATGGTGACGCGCGCGGGCACAATCGCAGCCCCGCAGCGCGCGCACGTGCGCATTCATTCAGAGTTCACTGCCAAAAAGGGATATTTAGCTCACGCCACGGACAAAGAGCCCCCCAGCGTATAGCCAAACAGACTGTTGGGGGTTGAGGGGGGTGACGAGGGTGCCGCTAGCGAGCAACCACCGGCGGTGATTCGCCCCCGTATCACTCACTTTGAGCACCAATGTTTTAACACGCCTGGATCTCGCCGATGATCGCCAGATGGCCGAAACCGATCCAAGAGTTTGCCTGCTTGAACATATGGCTGCGTGATGATGTGTGTGTGTCTGGACATCCAATGGGTTGATGGACCGTATGTATATATATATACACACACAGTATATGAATATTGTTGATAATTGGTTTTTTACCCTTCTATCTGACAACAAAACTGACACCTTTTTTACAAGGAGTCATGTTTGCATAGTCCACAATACCTGCAGTCATAATGCAAACAAAAAACATAACTCTGATAATGTGCACTGTCCTTGAGTTGTGTTGCCAGATAGAAGGGTAAAAAAACTATTCTCATATTTTTTACTGGCAAAATGAGGTTCCAATGGTATATGAATATTGTTTATATGATGACAGACAGTATGACGTCCTGATTATATTTCCTCGTCACTCATGTATCGCTACTTTCATGGGAACTCCGGTCACCCACGCAGCGGCTTTCGGCTCAGCCGTCGAACAAAGACGACGGTCACCGCATCGCGTGGTGCTTCCAGGTGCGATGCTGCGGCCGTCTGGAACGCGCTCTTCCTTGCGATGTTAGGAAGCCACTGGAACGATGCACTTTTGAATCATCTAGATTGACGGACTCATTTCTTTAGAACTGCTTTTTGTGCTTAGTTTGTTGTCCCCCCCCCGCACCTCCGATTAGCACGGTTGCCTATGTAGGGTGCGAAAGAAGTTTCGCCATACATACATCCCACGCTGAGAACTCGGTCTGCCAGCACCACACTGCAGGTCACCTCAACAAAGACAAAGATCCCCCGTATAGCCTTAACAGACTGTTGGGGCAAGTGCTGTTAGCGAGCACCTATGAAGGGCGGCCCGGCACACGAGGGGGTGGGTAGCCACCACCATCCCCGGCCGCCTTTGTCTCCCCAGTGGCGATGTTCACGCACCACACCAGGTACTCATTTGGGGTTGAGTCGACCTAGGGGAGGCCCAGGACCGGTTCAGATAATTGTCACTGGGTGTTGGACGTGAGCGGGAATCGAACACATGTCGCTGGGTTCGTAGAGCAGCGCGCGAATCGCTACACTACCGCTCCTCACACCCACCCACTCACCCACCCACTCACCAACTCACCCACCCACTCACCAACCCACTCACCAACCCACTCACCCACTCACCCACCCACTCACCCACCCACCCACTCACCAACTCACTCACCCACTCACCCACCCACTCACCCACCCACTCACCCACCCACTCACCCACCCACTCCCCAACCCACTCACCAACCCACTCACCAACTCACCCACCCACCCACCCACTCACTCACCCACCCACTAACTCACCAATACTGCCGGTCAACCATCGCTTCTCTTTCTGCTTCTATCCTCGCACTGCTCCGCTGTGGAATTTCCTCCTCCCGTCGTCTGAATTCCCAAATTCTCATGAATGCCCTATATTTCAAGAAACAGAACAAACATTCAATCGTATATTTACACATTCACGCGTGCTGTTTGTGACTGTCGGATCGTGAATCATGTTTTCGTTTGCCACCGTCGATAGCCCGCCACGATTCAGACTACCGAGTGGCGGTATCTTTAGTTTCGGCTGTTAGAGCGGAGGCGCGTATCCAGAACGGTTTTCTGGATTTTAGCCTTGGGCGTGGGGGTTCCAAGTAATGAGTGTTTTCAAGTTGGGGGGGAACCTGGAACAC
The DNA here is from genome assembly GCA_014621495.2 of Entosphenus tridentatus. Classification (NCBI taxonomy): domain Eukaryota; kingdom Metazoa; phylum Chordata; class Hyperoartia; order Petromyzontiformes; family Petromyzontidae; genus Entosphenus; species Entosphenus tridentatus. The sequence continues at coordinate 8,199,786 of CM025654.2, read as the reverse complement.
CTGGAAAAAAAACCACGAGTGCGAAGGGGAAACGCTCTATCCCGTACAGACAGAGCGGGTGGGAGTCCACATATTCTTAGGTTTTTTTCAGTAAAGTTACATGTTCGCTGCGCTGCACTTTCCTGGCGAGCCAGGGATACGGCGCCTCGACGCCCACGGGAAGGGAGATTCACGACAGCTGCGCGGTGACGATTCTGGCAAATCGCCCGATGACGCCGGATGTAATTACCAGCGAAACGTCGTACTACTAAAATTGTAAATATTGTGGATTTACTCTCCAACACACCGGTGGGCTGAAGTAGTAAACTAATTGGCGTTTTGTTTACGTGACAAATCCCTTACTAATTGGCTGTTTCGGGTGGTGGAGGGTTACGACGCATTTATACTTACGCGATCGAACCCATAAAAAAATTCTTTATTATGAATTTTTCTGGTGATCCACCAACCCTTGCTGCCTCAACGGTGCTGGAGTACAGACCACGTGCGTAGCCATCGACGCTCGGCAGAAGACCTCTTCCACGTCGCCCTCGCTCCTGGTGCATCGATCCGTCGTGCTCCTCCTGCACGCGCACTCCATCTCCGCGATGTTCGTCCTCCGTGATGTTTCCACCCCCCCCCCCCGCTCTGTTTGCGATTCCGTCACAAGTCTCGGCCCTCTCGGTCGTCATTTTGTGAGAAGCGACCTTACGATTTGTTGGGATAAGTTTTTGTTGTTTGTGCTTCGTTTTTTTTTGGTGTAATTTCTTAATTTAATTATTTTAGGTTTCGCTTGGTAGTAGGGTTTTAATTTGTTTGGTATGTACGTGTGTTTTTCTTTTGCGTCGTTCATAGCCAACTTCGTATATGTGATTTAGTCCTTATATATGATAAACGTGCAGCGTTGTGGGATGCTGTTGACATGAATGACGCTATATAAAAAAAAAATCAGAATTATTATCATCAATGTTTTGGGGCAATAGCCTTCCTTCATAACACATCAATTTGAGGTGCGATTTTAATGTATAGGCAATCACAGACAAATACATAGGCACATAAACACACATAGCCACACACTCACGCAGTAACAAACGCAATCACACACACAGGCACCCACAAGCGCACACGATCACGCACCCACTCACAGACACATACATAGCCACACAAACACACATAGCCACACAGTCGCACACGCAATCACTCACATACACAGGCACTCACAAGCGCACACAATCACACACACACAGGCACTCACAGACATACATAGCCACACAAACACAAGAGACTCACAGTCAGCCACACACACACACAGGCCCGTGCTTCTTAAACCTGTCGCCTTTGTGTTTTCTTTGGAGCGGGGAAGAAAATGTGTCAGATCGCGTTAAGATTGCGTATGGGGAATGACAGAAATCAATACAGGCGACGCTCGGCTTCTTGCGAAATGAGTTCGAATCCGTTTATCCCCGCTTGCTTAGTCTTTGGACCATGCATCTGCCGTTAGTTAAGCTGCCTTTTAAAGCCGGCGTGCGCTAAAGGCGCATATTTCAGCGTGACTAATCAGATTTCAATTTTTGCATTTTATGAGCTCGCTTCATTATCTCCCCGTTTTAAAACGCCATTTACAAAACAGTTAAATTGTCATATTAATGGCAGTGCATTATACACGTACATGTTACTCTCGTGCATGCGTAAGAAGAGCCAACTAAAACGGATGCTTTTAGTGAACGTTTAAGAAAGTATCCTATATAAATAGTAATGATTTACAAGTCTTTAGTTAATCCATTGCTGTGTGGTGGAAATCTTCCCCCGACGCCGTATGGGCCATGGCGGTTTGATTTGACCATACTTCACCAGGCTGGTCAGCGCGGGCTGGTTAAAGGGTTTGCGTGTGCAGATTTGGTTTAGTTAGATATCACGAGCCACTGATGTGAGGGCAGTGGCCGGGAATCGAACTCATGGGGCTGGGTTCACAGCACAGTTGAACAAACCACGTCTCTGTCCAGCTGACCGGTCATTTAAAATATACTTCAAATAACTGTATTGTATGACTACTCATTTTGCACAGTTTTTTGGGGGTAATATAACTTTTATACACATTTTTTTAAATCGCATTATAAGACATAATTGTACCCGTATATTTTCAAGTACAAATTTGGGGCTGCGTCTTATTTTCCGCTAGGTTTGTGTGTGACCAGATTCGTTTTGCATAACTTGATTGAAACTGGGAAACAACTTAATTTTGTGGTGCGTCTTACTTACCAGAACATCTTACAATGCGGAGAAAACTATACGGTCATTGAATTTACTGGACATCTGTGAAAAAGAGCTTCATAGCTCATATGATTTCTCCAGTAGAAAGTCTGATTCTGATATTTGCTCATTGAAGACGTTATGTAAAAAATAAAAACCTACAATATCATGATTATTTTAATAAGCAAGAGTGGAATCCGTAATTGAGTGTTAAGCACTTTCATTAATAATGCATCAGTGTGACCGTGTGTGTGTGTGTGTTTGTTGTCAGAGAGGCGAATGATTTGAGGGCAACTGCCCCCAAAAGTGTTCCTAATCTCGCGTTGCCTCGCTTGGCACAAATAAAAGCCTCATTGGCCACATTGAGTTTTGAATGTTTAATGAAAAGGGGAGGTCGAGGCAAGGGGAGGGGTGGGTGGGTGGGGAACAGGGGGGGTGGCGAGTTATAGAGGGTCTATGACTCTATATGGATCTTTATAATCTGTATAGAAATAATCAGTTAAGACCCCACGCGCACACAAGTAGATTCCTTCACGCGTTCCTAATGATCGCACTGAGACCTTTATTTCATAACACTCAGAACCCGCAACTGTCATCGACATAATGACCGCGATGAGCTGTATTTTAAACAGTGCCTCGCAGCAATAATAATATAATGCGTGGCAAGCTTAATGCGCAATGATCTATCAAAAAAAGACGCCGTGGATGACGCATGTAATTGCGCCTCTATTGCTGTTGACTTTGCTGCAATGTGTGTGCGCGCGTGTGTACTTTACATGCTCCGCAGTTTGAAGTCATCCGAGTTCGCGGTGAATTCTGCACGTGCATGTAGAAGCTTCAGGGTTTCATGGTCAGCTCATCGGACTTGCAATGCAGAGGTCGACGCTTCGATCTCCCAGCTCGGCAGTTGTGATAGTGGGGGGAATGTTTAATTCGCCCCCTCTCTCTCTCCCCGGCAATACTAAACGTGTACACCGTATCTCGACGTTTTTCAGGTCGCGTGCGGTGAGGCAACGTGTGGTTACTGCCCCAAACGTCTGCAAAAACGCATGGCCAGAAGCTTAGAAGAGGAGGCCTAAATTCCACAAATATAGAAAAAAAAAAGTCCCTAGAACTCCCTTGAGGGGAAGCCCTTTAGCTAGCAGTGGTGTGAGCAAGAAATTGTAGCGCTGCAACTTTACAAATGTACATCTATTAAAGGCTGTGGCCCTAAAAGTGACATCAGACTCTTCGAGCTGAGAACCCATACTCTAGAGAACATATAAATAAATGAATGGGTGTATCATAACACAGTCATACTATTTTACAGCCCTTTTCCAATCCACTGATGGGTGAAGGCATCCCCACGTGTTGTCAGTCATGGGCATTGTTCCGATATCACTCACCGCTGATGTGAGCCGTGGCTAACTCAGGTCACCGGGTTCACAGCGCAGTGTGCTAACCACGTTACCACCGCTCCATCCTGCAACCATATAACGCTGGATATAACATTCTACATAATTATTATATGCAACCTAAAAATATTCAAGTGTTTGAATACGAGAACATGTCAAGATGCTGTGCAAGGCACACATATATATCCAGCACTAGCGTACACTGTTTACAAAATGAAAACAATTAAATAACACAACACACGCGCATATGAAGAATGTGCTGTCAAGTCTATCAACGGCTACGTTGGATGAGTAACCAGCAAAAATAGTAGGGGTGATGATGTGACTGCAGTAAGACATCAAAAGGTATTTCACCGTATTTTAAGACGCGCGTTTTCCCCCTGTATTTTAATTCAGCATTGGAGGTGCGTCTTTTAATGTGTATGTGTGGGACCAGATATGTTTATCTCAATTGATGCTGGGCACACATTTTGAGTACGTCTTAATCTCAAAGCCATCTTACAATACGGAGAATATTGTATCATTTGAGGAATGTGTTCTGTCTACTGTACAGTACTTTTTATCCAACAATTTCCATTCTCAGGTCTATGGGACACTCATTATATCTGCAGCTTCATCATTTTTTTATCATGACAAGGCATGTGTTTCGGGTGACTTTTACCCACGACGACAATGTTCGATGCAAATAAACAAAAGCCCCACAAAAATGTATATTTACCAGGAATGGAGTAAGGGAGGTTTGTGAACCGAACTACTCGGCACACTCTGGCGTAGATCGCGTTACGACCACCCCTTTCAACCCCTTATCAGAGCTGCCGACCTTATTACGGACCAATTCAGACCGCATTGGTCACGCCGTGCCCTTAGACAGCTCAACGTTCATCCTACAGAGTCCCATCACAAGGGAGAAACACAAACAGGTAGACAACTGCCACGACTACACTGACCACGAGGACACTCCCCACTACACTCACCACTTTTACACTCACCATTACATACCTGTCAACCCCTTATCAGTGCTGCCAACCTTATTACAGACCAATTCAGACCTTATTGGTCACCCTGTGTCCTAATACATCTCAACGTTTATCCTACAAAGTCCCATCACAAGGGAAAATACAAAACATAGACAAACGTTGTTTTGCCCGTATTGAAACGGCTGTACGCCGTATGGACCTGACAGGTATGCACTTCATGCATCTATCATAAAAGCCCGGTGTTCCGTTTGTCCATCAACTTTCAGAAAGCCTGAATCAAAAAGTTATATAAAGTGGAGCCCCCCACCCTACCCTGATGTTGGGGTAAAAAATTGATCCAACAGATTTCCAAAAATTGTCGACCCCCCTCCCCCCCAACAAAAAAAAATATATTTAAGGCCGCCGAAATTCTAGTTAAACAAATTACTTGGTGATACTGCGTCGGTAAAGTATCATTACAGCACTTGTGATGGACCCACCGCAGATCCATGGATTTGATCTTCCACGAAAGCTCACGGTCCACCCTAAACCGCATCCACTGCACAAACCATGGCAGATGCTGATACCCGATGCACATAATATGGAAAATAAAAACTCCCTCCAGTGTGCGACTGTGGTCATCCAGAACAGACCGTACAACGTGTAACGACGCAATGAGCGGTCCACATCTAACAAGGAGACATCGCAGCGATAGACTGCGCTTCTCCTAATGCGGTTATCTGGCTTGACGACCTGAATGTGAAATTGTAGTTGTTGATTTGCATCTATATCAAGCCACTTGGGGTGCAAACGCACACACGCACACAAAACAAAACGCGTTCGTAAACAGCGCTCCTGGGGATTATGTGCGGATGAGGGAGAGACATTCCCCGATACGTCGCCTATTTCACGTTTTCCTTTTGGGGGCGGTGTTGTTGAGGTACACGTTGAGTGTTTTTGGTGGTGGAGTACTTAACGAGGCCATCGGTTGCATGCAAATGAATCGCTTCTATAGTGATCTCTCTGCAACCAGAGGTTCGCCGCACCTCCGAATAGCACGGTTGCCTACGTACGGTGCGAAAGAATTTCAAAATACGTACATATGTAGACGGGACATTTAGTGCCAACAGCGCCATGAGCAATAACACTCACCCATATACAAGACATGGGCTCACCTTTGTAACGTAAATCACCCCCAGCGATAAGCGACCAATTATTAATAATACATTTTTTGGGGGGTCAGATTGCACCAGTTAAGTGTCATAAACCCTTCTCCACCCAACACATCCCATCAAAAGTCGTCACGTGATGAACAAACGTGCCCAACGCATTAACTACTTCAGCAGTACCGGGCAAATTGGCTAATCAGCAACTGCCTGACGCTGGTTTTGACTCCCAGCGAAACGCCGTTACCCACCACGTGGTAAATGTGTTGTGTGCATCGCGTTCTTCTCTTTCTCCACAGCACAGCGGTGGTGCTGCTTACGCGGTAACCATTTGTGCCGGTTCATAATACAGCAGTTTCTGAGATCGCGTAAATGTGTCGTAAAACCCACCTCCACCCGACACACACAATTAGTCATACCTGTTTAACACGTAGGCTTTCGCGACCAATATTATTCATAATCAACGTTTTTGGGTTAGATTGCCAACGCACCGGTGGGCTAAAGTAGTGAACTATTTGTCTTTTGTCAACGTTTGCTGATTGGCCGTGTCAGGTGGTGGAGGGTTAAGACACATTTATAAATAACGCGATCTAACCCAAAAACGTTACGAATTAGTTATACCTGTCAACCCAGTATTCTTGTACAGGTAAATTGAGTTTTAAAGTCCACGGCGTACAGCCGTTTGCAACACAAATATTTGTCTATTTGTGTTTCTCCCTTGTGGTGGGACTTTGTCGGACGGACGTTGAGATCTATGACACGGGGTGACCAATAAGGTTTAAATTGGTCTGTTAGAAGGTAGGCACTGATAAGGTGCTGACAGGCATGAATTAGTAAGCGAGGATTTTTCCCCTTCCACAAGTAATAAACATGCGTAGCCAGGATTTATTTGGCTGTTATACATTTCCACATAAGCCACTTCGTTCAGCTATCATGTGGTCAGGACGCTTCTGAAAAAAATCGCTATATAGCTCAGTGGGCCTTACTTTGTATTTAAACAAACAACAAAGTTGAGTTTTTTTCTTTAGTTTAGCAAGGTTTGTCACGCGCACAAAAAGTGCCCATGAGTGACCAACTTCAGCACCACCGGCGGTGTGATCGAGAGGCCAACAACTCCACAACGCCGTTGACAATTCGAACAACGACGTTTCGCCGGCGCAATTACAACCGGCTCCCTCGGTGCCGGTGGCCACAAATCAAAGCCTCCCCCAACTTAAATTTCGATTTAAAGCTTTCGTGACTGCAGGGAATCGTCTTCTTGGTTCTTTCGATAAAGTCACGTAGAAAAAATAATATAATATTATAATAAAAAAAACTCAACCCACCAACGGCAGTCAAGGGGGTGAGGGGGGGTCATGCCCTTGCCACTGACACCGCTGGCCACGTGGACCCACCCTGGAGGTGGGGGCCAGGTAGGGAAACGAATCACGGCGCGCTACGGAAAGCGCGCGGTGCCAAACATCGCACGTGGAAAATTAAACGCGCTTCGCAAAAAATTTTTTTACCAACGCGGAAGCTCAACATTTTACTGCAGCGGCGTTATTGTGTCGTCTCGTAAGGGTTTCTATTACTCTCATCTCTCTCTCGTTTGCTTTCGTCGTTAATCGTTCGCTCTTGGTGTTGTTAATAGAAGCCGCATGGTTTATCCGCCCTTGGAGGGGAGACGCGGAGCGCTGCTCGTGATCGCAGTGGCCTGCGTGGCCTGGTGGATTCAAGTCGACTCGAGTTATCCCGAGAGCGAGAGGTAAAAACGAAATGGTTTTGTGCAACGTCGTGAAATGGGCTTCTTCGTTCGTGCGTAGCGTGGGTTGCCCAACCATTCCGGTCTCTTGCCGGAATTTGCATCGTTCATCGTCGTTAGTTTTTTTTATTTTATTGTTTAAAATTTAATTTAACAATTTTTATCGTGTTTTTTTGCTTTTATTATTTTACATTTTTTAAAATGTATTATTTGTATTTTAAAATTTGAATTGCATTATGTTTTTCTATCTACGTGACTTTACCGAAAGAACCAAGAATATCGATCATCCTCCCCGGTCATTGTTGGCATCAGCCCGGGGAGATTTTACTAAGAGATTATATTTTAAGAGGATACGTTAATTAAAACGAAGAGGAAGAAAACTACACAATCCCTGCGGAATTGCTTCGGTCAGAGTTGAGAACCCTTTATAGCACGCGAGTCGTGTGCTATGAAGAAAGGGTCATTGCCCGACACGTCGCCTATGATGTGATTTGTTGCGTGTGTTTGTGCACCACTGCGTCCCCATGTAACCGGTTAAACTGCAGCGTTGTTAAACCGGTTTTGTTTTTTACATTGCAGGTAACCGCATAAATAAATAAAGAAAGAAATAAAAAGCACGTAGGTTAAATTCCAGGAGACCCGGTGCTTGTCATAAATAGACATCTTTTTCGCACTATACTCTTACGTGACTTTACCGAAAAAAACCTAAGAGTTTGAATCCTTGCAGTCACGTAAGCTTCAAATCTAGAATCTTTCTCGCAGTCACTAACAGGGCACTCTTCCAGGTTAGGGCATTTACTCTCTCAGCAGCAACAGCAACAAATTGCATTTTGTAAACATGCTTTTCAATTTCAGCTCAACCAAGCGTCGTTTTTGATTATCAGGTCATATAATCAAGATTGCCGACCATCTTTCAGTCGCATGGCACGATGTGACATTCGACAACTGCTCTCTTACACGGACATTATACAACACATGTGAATGCAGCAAACATTGGTGATTCGATGTTATATATATATCGTGAGCCCGATAATTCGAAGTTGGCAAGTTCAGGACCGCATCCAGGAGGCATTTTTTGTTTAATTCGCAGAGCAGTAGGAGTGCTCGGGAAACGCCTCAATGAGATCCTAGAATCGATCTTCAACTCACAACCGAACGAACCAGATTGGGCCCTTTTGGACCCCATCTCGTTTCTAATGTTATGTTCTTAGCAACTCTTGTTCCGCCCTTAGTTATTGTGTGCCCAAAGCACGCATTTACCACCCTAGCCCCACGCTAATTCGTTTGATTGCAGTGTGACATTAAACTCAAGTTAACCTTTTTAAAATTTTACCAGGTAAGGCCCACTAAGTTATGTACCTCTTTTTTTTTCAAAAGCGAGCTGGCTACATTGCTCAACGAAGTGGCTTATCATGTGGACATTTATAGCAGCCAATTACTAAATGTGTAAGAAAAAAACCAGAGGTCCCGGACAAAAAAATCCACGCGACCACGGGGAGAACATGCAAACTCCCAACTATTGAACCCACGGCCTCATGCATACCAGGCTAGGGAGTTATCATCTCACCACCGTGATGCCCCATTACAGTGTATGCAGAGGATGATGGGGAGTGGGAGCTGAAGACTTATCAGGAGAATGCCGAAAATCCTTCAGTAAATCAATGCTACCGGTGTATGGTCCACAATGTGGCAGACTACTAAACTGTGCGATAAATCCACAGGAGGATGGAGCAGGAGCTGGAGAGCCACCGGGAGAACTTCCGCAAGCAGAATCGCTCGTGCTTCGTGCTGGGCGCCTCCGGGGAGACGGGCAGCGTCCTCCTGCGTGAGATCGTGAGCAGCCGGCTCTTCTCGCGCGTCACCAGCATCGGGCGTCGTCAGCTGGAGTTCCCCGACGACTCCTACAAGGACGTGGTGGGTCACGGTTAGACGATCCGCCCCGTTCGCACCCCGCGATTGGCGCGGTTGGCCTCCGTGTGGTGCGAAAGAAGTTTGGCGAGCGTGCAGCAGAACCCCTCTTAACGACGGTAATTGGTTCCAAGAAACCGGTCGTTAAGTGATTTGGTCGTTAAGCGAGTATGGGAAATGCACGTTCCAGGCTTAATTTGTTCCGATAGCATTGGAAGTTACCATTTTTTCACCCAAAAAAAGGAATTTATAATATTTAAACAATGGTTATTAATACATAAATATACTAATTACATTATAAAGACATAATGTTATAAATAAAAATGGTTAATGCATTAATTAATATTTTCTGTACCTACAACAGCTCGTCGTTAAAAGTGGAATGGTCAGTAAGCGAACACATTCGGCTCTATGGAGGCACTACACTACTATACACTACACTACTATACACTACACTATACACTACTATACACCACAGTATACACTACACAATGTGCTTTATAGAGGCCCTTCGGTAAGCGATTAGTCGTCCCTTGGTGTGGACCAATCAGTTTCAAGGACAATGCATATATTATCATAGTGTGTTTTTTGTTTGCATTTTGACCGCAAGTATTGTGGTTAATGCAGACATGAATCCTTGTAAAAAGGTTTCAGTTTTGTTGCCAGAAAAAAGGGGAAAAAAACCTATTATTATATTTTGGTACTGGCAATGGAGGTCTAATGATGATGATGAAGCGATTAGTCGTTAACAGGGGTGGTCGTTAAGAGGAGTTCTTTTGTACATACCAGATTTGAATTTATCAATGAGCGCTTTACGGGTCGCTGGTAGACCGGGGCAGGCATGTGGCTGGCAGCGACAGCCACCGTCGCGAGAGGTGTGCTGGGCACGTACATTTTTTTTTGCGTGGTGAGTTACCCGGACATAGCTGGCTGAAATGCCCTGGCCTCGTGTAATGTGCCACCGTTGCTCAGTCTCCGTCCAAGTTTAAATGAAGTCGCTACTTGCTCCCACGTGACGTGGAGAGCGATCATTAACGTGTATGTACGTGTGTTGAACTTCTTTCGCACCGTACATAGCCAACCGTGATAATCGGTGGCGCGGGGGAAGGACAATCAACTAAGCGCAAAAAGCAGTTCTCAAGAAATGTGTCAAGAAATGTAACTTTAATGAACGTTCTCTGCACCACTTGGGAAGCACCCGCCAAATGGGAAGAGATGTGGTTGGCTTCGTTACATCTTCAAAATAAATTCCGGGATGGCTCATAGGGTGGTTTCCTGCCTTCGAAAGGCAGGATGTCAGGACGGCCTTCATCTTTAAAGGGGCCTGAGAGGTATCGACGACAAATAAAGTAGTCTGTTTCAATTTGTAGTCGATGAATCGGATTCATCGACGAATCGTCCCAGCCAGGAGTTGCATTGAATGTGCTGTTGCGCTTGCTGGTGGGCGCTGCAGGTGCAGGAGGTGGTGGACTTTGAGAAGCTGGACGACTACGCCAACGCCTTCAAAGGTCACGACGTCGGCTTTTGCTGCCTCGGGACAACGCGGGGCAAGGCCGGAGCTGTGAGTGAGATTCGCCAAGAGCGCTCTTCTATCTCCCCCCCGGACGCTCGCACCCCGGGCTAGATGTTGAGCGATCCATCAGTTCGTCGATTTATGCAAACTCGCCTGCGCGATGCGTTGAACAGGGGCCGTCGTAGTTTTGATGGAGTGTTCTCGCCAATAACATCCAGTCACCCGGGTAACAGTTGTTTAACAAACCTGATTCTGTTGATGAGACCAAGAAAGCCGAAACCAGTCCAGAGTTTGCTCACTTAAGCAAATGGTCTGGAAAGCCAATATATCAATGGGTTAAAAGCATAAGCATGTGTATGTATGCGTATACACATTTATTATTTTTGTTGAGCTTGTAGTACATGCACCGATTCATGTGTGTACTCATCGATGTTTGCCAAGGCGATGTATGTCACCCTAGCAACCACTAGAGGTGCTATTATTAACTACAATGTAAAACATTTAGTTTTGTTCATTTTAAAATCGCCCTCCTGAATGGACATCTGTGATAAAGAGCTTTGTAGATCATCGGATTCCTCCAGTATAAATAAAAAGTCGGATTTGCGTGATTGTCAAGTCATAAAATAGCTAGGAAGGAGAGGGGTCAATTCCATCCCTAATCTGCATAGTAAACAGCAACATTTCAAAGCTTTGGCAAATATTTTGAATACGACAGAGGAAGCTCGTCATCATAATACACGTTTATATAACACCACCTAGAACATTGTCAAACAGTTTTACATGGTTGTATTTGATAACATCATATTTCACGTTATTTTGCAACTATAGTGGTTAGCACACTGGGCTCTGAAACCAGCAGCCAATTTCCACAGTTAACATCGGCGGCAAGTGATGTCTGAACCATGTCTGGCCCTCGGCCTTCAAACCAGCACTGACCGACGTGGTGAAGTATGGTCAAACAACCACCATGACCGACGCAGCAGTGGGAGGAGGCCCTCATCTAGCGTGGCATTGACAAAAGGCTCTCGGCTATCATCATTATTACTCTCACATTCTTTAAATAAACATGACTGCCAATAGCACGGTCACAATGTTTGACCTTTTAATCTGTTTGTGCAGCGGTAATTGGATTTAATTGCCCGATCACGGCGCTCGAGTGTGTTTGGGCACCAGCGCCGCGTTGCTGTCAGGCCTCATTATTTTCCCATGGAAAGACTCCAATGCAGAATGGTGAGTGTGGAAATTGGCATGCCAAGTTTAAACAGGTTTGTCACAAGTCAAATGCAGTTTGACCAACTTGCGTCCCTCGGTTAATTTACATTGTATTTTGGGATTTAAGTTGTGTCACGTGCCAAGTTTTACAATTGTTCAGCTTCATATTTTTTTATATTTGGAGGGTGATACCGAAGTGCTACAAATATTTGCTTTGTTCATATTTGTTTCACAAATGTATTTGAGGTTTATTCACATCAGCTGTGTGTTGTATGGATAATTAAGATTAACGATTTATTATTGAGACCAGAAACCCAGTCGGTCGTCTTGCTAGTTTGAACCACTTGAAGATTCTTGCGTGAAACATTTTACCGTTGTACAAGATTGTGTAGGATGCTGCCGTGGAGTAATGGTTATGGCACTGGACTTGCAATCTAGAGGTCGACGATTCTGTTTGATCTCCTGGCACGGCAGTTGAAACAGTAGTTCAGATTTCTTAAATGCCCTCGTCTCTTTTCCACCCATTATTGTAAATGGATACACCACAGTTAGTTGATCTGCAGGTGGGGTAAAGTGTGGCTATTCCCAACTCGTACAAAACATCTGACGAGCGTGGAAGAGTAGGCCAAAATTCCCTCCGTGGAGTGGTTCTCCAAAGCTCCCTCTAGTGGAGGCCCTTCCACCAGCAGTGGCGTGAATGAGACATTGCAGGGTTGTACCTTTTCTTAGGTATCTCAGAATTGTACAAAGCGCCCCTTAAGTGATGACGTGGAGCATTGTGGCGAGTACAGTGATTATTGACAATGGCACGTGAGATGTTATGAAATGTAGCTTTGTGTGCTGAATAGAGAGGGTGGTGCTTCTGCAAAGAGGAGGGAGTGCCCTTGCCAATACCATCTGGAAACACAGAAGTGTTTAACAAGCCTCATTGCACATTGGCATTGAAGAGGGTCAATACCTGTGCAGAGTTTGAGTGTTCAAACGAATGCTGCGAATAATGCCAGTCCAAAAGGGCATTTAAAGACAATCAGAGAAGCATGCTATGCATTTATTCCTTTACGATGGCTGCTTTTAATAATGTTCAGCGTAATATGAGTGTTTAATGACAATGGTAACCCCAACAGGAGAACCATAACTAATTTGTGCAGTTCAAAGGACTATATTGACAAAATCACCAAGTCGCCGGGAATACACGCCGTCTCATCAGATCTCGAAAGCTAAGATAGATTGAGCCTGGATAACTCTGGTTTAGATGATCCGCATACATAACAGGTGTATTAGGCTGTGGCGCTACGTTGTGGGCAGCAGAGGGCAGTGCATAAAAATCCGTTGTTGTGCTGTACTTCCGCGCTCCCACATCTAATAGTCCTGTCCTTATCAACCTGCACTGACCAGCATGGCAAACGTCGGTAAAATATCCCCCCGCGGCAGGAACGGCGTTGACAGGCACCTGCGATTATCACGGTTGGCAACGTACGGTGCGAAAAGAAGTTCAACATTCATACATACATACATCCAGAAATAAATTGACGCACGGTCTGTACACGTACGTACGGATGTACTTCGACAAGGAACCCTGAGATGAGCCGTTGAGCATCGTGTTTGTCCAGGATGGCTTTGTGCGCGTGGACCATGACTATGTGCTCAAGTCGGCTGAGCTGGCCAAGGCGGGCGGCTGTACGCACTTCAACCTGCAGTCCTCCAAGGGTGCAGATAAGAACAGCGGCTTCCTCTACACCAAGGTCAAGGTGAGCCAGAGGTCGCAAACGGGTTTTGATTATTTACCCATACCCGTACCCGGCCGCACAAGGGTAGCAATCGGATACCCGTACTCTACCCGATACCCGGCTACCCGTACCCGGCCGGGTATCGGGTAGGGTACGGGTACCCGATTGCGACCTCTGGGATGAAGCCATGTTGCAGGCGCGGGTGGGTTGATTCTAGGAACTTGAATTGTGAGAAGAGACAAGACGTTGGGAAATGAGTGACAAACGGTGACTCACCAGTGACTCACGGCCCACCCGTACCCGTCCGTACCAGGGTCGCAAACGGGGACCCGTACCCGGGTAGCCGGGTATCGGGTAGGGTACGGGTATCGGGTACCCGGTTGCGACCTCTGAGGTGATCACAGATTTTCCCGTGACGCGCGGTGCAGTCCACCGTCGTTGCTATTCGCCGTGTTTTTCGCTGTTCGCGCCGCGTGGCTCTCTCTCCGATGTTGTCAAGTTGTGTCGCGCGTTCGGCACGTTGTCCGACGTTTCGCTGCACGTGCCGGGGAGCTTCTTTGGGCTCGGTTCGGTTCCTGAAGGAGATCCCGGCACGCGGAGAGAAATGTCGGACACCGTGCGGAAACGAGCGCGTGGCACAAACCGGGAAACGACGTCGGAGGACCGTGCTGGTATCGTTCGTGCTTCAGCCGCACCGAACCTCACAAAAATAATATTCAGGGCCTACCTTGGCTCCTCCCACCCTCAACCAGTATATATACAAGGACTGTTTTCTTGGAATTTCTCTCACTTGATACAGCTATCGTGCTGTGACGGTTACACTTGAAGACGGAAGCTTGTGTTGCCTCCGAAACGTCGTGATTTTTATTTTATATATATATATTTTAATTAATTTTAATTTTTCACCTATGTGACTTTACCGAAAAAACCTAAGAATATGAATCGTTCGTGTTGTTCGGAGTGTGGCGCTGCGGTGTGGGCAGCAGAGGGCATCGCAGCAAAATCCAGCATTGTGATGTACTTCCATGCTCCCGCACGTGCCAACGCCGTTGTATTCAGTTCTTCAAACGGGAATAGTTGGACGTTGTCTTTGGTGCTACACCAAAATAACTTTCCGCGACATTTTGATGGTGGGTGTTGGATACGGTTAATTTTGCCTTTGAAAAGGTTACGTGTTGTTTATTATTTATTTAGATTATTTTGCTGCTATAAATGTCCAAATGATGGGCCACTTTTGTTGAGCTATCATTAGTAGTGGCCAAGTTGCTTCTGAAAACTAAGTGAACACCACGGTGGGCTTTGCCTGTCAGGATAGAGAGATGGTTTGGTTTTATTTGTTTGGATGAGTTGTTTGCCTTTCCTGTACTTTGTACAACTATCGTGTGTTTGTGTTGTAACGTTATTATCTGTGAAAAAGAGCTTTATAGCTCATCGGATTCCTCCTGCATAAATACATATTCTGATTCTGATGTTGTTTCTCGCAGGGCGAGATCGAAGCGGACGTGCACAAATTGGGCTTTGAGAGATTCACCGTCTATCGACCCGCGTAAGTATCACGCGGGGCATTGCGATGAAAACGGAAAGGTCCATTATAGACACACAAGCTTCCTCATTTCCTCCGCGACACAATGCTTGCCCTGACACTGCTGTTTCATGCATTTCGACTTTGAATTCACTTGTTTAGTTCCCAGTGTATTTTTAGGTTGCTATGGGGGGGGAGGGATGCTGTCATGGTTTTATGGCTAGCACACTGGGCTTGCAATCTCGAGGTCACCGGTTCGATCCCTCGAGAATAGTAATTGAGACAATGAGCCAAGTTTCTTAAATCCTCCCACCCCTGTTCCACCCGGCTGCAGCCTACTTGGGTATGGCACAGTCACTCAGCAGGGTCACGTGTCGTGGGGTCAAGTCTGGGGTACTCCCACCACCTTCTCCAAGACATCTTAACAGTGAGAAACTATCGTTTTTAAGGATGTATTACGTATACTCTTTGGTTCTTTCGGTAAAGTCACGTAGGTAGAAATGCAATAAATCACGACGTTTCGATAGCAACACAAGCCACAGTCTTCAGGTGAAAATCGCGATAGCTGCAATGTCTGCTGCGAACCAGCACGATGTTTGCTGCCTTGAGTATGGATTCCTGCAGTCACGAAAGCTGCAAATCAAGATTGGATTTATTCTGTAACCAGGTAAGGTCCACTAAGCTCGATAGCTCTTTTCAGGAAGCGAACTGGCTATCACAAATGATAGCCGGACGAAGTGATTGGTTTACCTTTCCAATACTTTGCACTCCTATCGTGTTTGTGTATTGTGTGTGTTTGTTGGCGTAACGTTCTGACCCCGTGCTCCTACTGGACATTAGTGAAAATTAACTTTATAGCTCATCAGATTCCTCCTGCGTTATAAATAAATGAACAAAAACTATTTTTTATTTTACCAGGTTAACGCCAACCGAGCTGTGTAGCTCTTTTTCAGAAGAGACAAACGATAGCTCAACGAAGTGGCTTATCACGTGGAATTTCGAGCAGCCATATACACTAAATGCATGTTTCCAAGTGTGGAGGGAAAACCCGGAGGACCCGGAGAAAAATCCACGCGAACACTGGGAGAGAGAGACACGCATACTCCAAATATACAGCAGGCGTCAGGGTTGGGATCGAACCCACGACCTCCTGTATACCAGGCGAGGGAGTTAACATCTCCTAGCCACCGTGGCACCCAAATACCAGTGTGGAAGAGCAGGCCAAAATACCCTCAGGAGGGGCTCTCAAGAGCTCCCTGTAGTGGAGGCCCCTTCTGCCAGCATTGGTGTGAGGAAGAAATTGCAGAGCTGCACCTTTATCTACGTATAGGCTTTGCAAGACAGCTGTGACCCAATAAGTGACAGCAGTGAGAAAGCTATATTTTGTTTTCAAATGGTCTCTTAGCTGTCGATTACATCTTGCTGGTATGATTCATTACTTTGTCTTGTATAATTACACAAATTCTGTGCCATTCAGACCTAATCACTCTTTCAAAGAAGGTTCTTGCAAATTGTGGTCAAATAATGATTTTGGTCAGGTCAACGGGAGGTTATGGAGAACCGCTTGGAACAGGATGGGGGTTTTCCGGCTGATCCAATAGAGGGCGCTGTCTGGGATTCAGAGCGTGGCCCATCCATCGCGCAGCATGTGTGGTACCGCATTGCTGTGGTGCTGCGTTGGTTCACGTGACGCGCGGGGAACGGGATTCATGAGCAGAGTTCACTTTCATTGACATCTCACACAGTTTGCAGACATTGACAATGCAACCAGGGAAGATGAGAGAAGGCAGGAAGGAAAACTTATAATTTGGCACGTAGGTTTTTCCAGATGCTCATAATCGGAGAGTGGTGTTCCTAGGTTGGGGTCATTTATTGGACATTTATTTTCGCGAGCTTCTGCCACGCACGACTGGGGGCATGTTGAGATGCTCGCAGTGGTGCATGGCAAACGCTTCAGGGGAGGTGATGAGTATTTGTTTGTGATGCTGAACAGCAATCACAATCTGTATTTATCCTGGAGAAATGCGATGAGCTATGAAGCTCTTTTTCACAGATGCCCAGTAGGGGTGAGTGAGAAAGTTACAGCTACAAACAATTAAAAAACGGTACAAGTGCAAAGTATAGGAAAGGTAAGCAAATCACCAAAAATAAATCCGTAAAATATATAAAGTACGTAAGTTCAAATTGGATAAGTGCACCAATTCGCAAGCTTGGACAAGGCAGCAAAATAACAGCAAAAAAAGATATTGTATTCTAGATTTGAAGTTTTCGTGATTGCAAGAATCCATATTATTGGTTCTTTCGGTAAAGTCACGTAGGTAAAGAAAATAAAAAATAAAGGATAAAAAATAAATACATTTAAATCGCGACGTTTCGGGCGCAACACAAGCGTCCGTCATCAGGTGGTGACAACCACAGCAAGAAAATCGATGAAGTAGGCAAAACAGCTGATTGTGACAAGGGATTATATAGCTGACGAAGGGGGGAGGAACCAAGGGGAACTATAGCGATATGACCACACTATCATCGCTGGCGCCAAACTGTGCCACACGCCCTTCCCGCACGGTATTGTGGGAGCCTCGGTACGTTTTCCAACCTGAAGACTTACCGATAAAGTTAGTTTATTTTCGTTTTCTTCCGATTCCGTTCCAATGACATACACTTCCGAACCGGAAGAAAAACACGTACGTGATCGGAACTGAATCGGAGGAAATGCCGATGACGTACATGCACGTCATCGGAATGGGAAAGGGTTAAGAACCGCGGGAGTGGCGCAAAAACTTCAACAACCCACAACACCACCCTGTGCCGGCTATCCCCACCCCCCCACCCCACAGGGTACTGCTGTGTGACCGCAAAGAGTCGCGCCCCGCTGAGTGGATGGCTCGCAAGGCGCTGTCTCCCCTGGCCGCCCTCTTCCCCACGTTCATGACCACCCCCGTGGACACGATGGTGCGCGCCATGATCAACGTGGCCGTCACGCCGGCGTCCAAGAGCGTGCAGCTGCTGGAGAACGCCGAGATCCACCGCGTGGCCGGCAAGGGCGCGCACTGAGCCCGGCTTGCGACGGCGTGCCCGGTGGCCACGGTAAATGCGGTAATTGACGTACACCGGAGGACTCCTGTTATCCGTTTCCCGTGTTACCCACGACTCCTATTACACTGGTCAACACACTTTTTCTGATTCCAAATCTGGCATCAGTTTTTGTCTATCACATAAGGTTTTTGAGATATCAAATATTGCATTTTCAATAAAAACTGCAGAAGAAAAATATTAAATAGATGTGGATATTTACATAAAATTATATTATAAACACTATCCTAAAAATACGGCACCATATTTTAACACTAAAGCAGTCACTGACTCGCAACAACTTGCAATCATAAGTGACAGAGTTAATTTCGGGTAAAATCAATGAAAATGGGGTATGCCGATAGCATAAAATGAGATGTGATAGAGCAAATCTGAGATCAGATTTGGATTCAGCACCCTGAAATTAGTCTAAAAGAGCTGCAAAAGTCCAGGCCAGAAAATAATGTTTTTTTTCTGTTGACCAGTGTTTTCCGAGGATGTTGTGGGGTAAACTGTTATTATTAGCCGCTCCGTTCTTCCAATTTTTGGCAATTATCCGCAGTTTATTCTCGTATCCAATCAAGCGCTCATTTAATGTAAGTATGTATGTTGAACTTCTGTTGCACCGTACGTAGCCAACCGTGCTCATTGGAGGCGTGAGGGAAGGACAACAAACGAAACGCAAAAAGCAGTTCTAAAGTTAAGTGCATAGCTCCTAGTGGCTTCCAAATACTCTTAGGTTTTTTGGTAAAGTCACGTAGGTGTTGTGTAGTTCTGACGTACGTACTCGGAGACGGAGGTAATTTAGGGGCTTCCGCCAGGGTTTATTATAGTTAATACACAAGGGTACACAACTCCCAGGGGCTAAGGGTTCTACTCTGAGTCCGGGTCCCTGCCGGCTAGCTCCGGTCTCTCTACAGCTACCACCGGCTTCTCCCCAGACTCACCACTCGATCCCTCTCTATCCCTGGTTCCCTCTTTACCCTGTTTACTTTTCCCGTTCCTACAGTGACCCCGCTTACGTCACGGGGTATCCCTTAAATACCCTAGGGGACGTGACGTCATGTGCACTGTCCAGCGCGCGTGACCCCACGTCCCGTGAAGTCATCGCGCGCCGGACAGCGCACGCGATGCCACTACTCTCCCCTACTCCTCTACATAGGTAAAAATAAGTAATAAAAAAAATAACATATATAATAATATAAATAAAATTATAATTTTATAATTTTAATTCTATTATTATTTCTGTTAACTCTAACCCTATAATTTTATAAAAACAATTTTTATTATTTATTCTTATTTATTATTTATTTTTACCTACGTGACTTTACCGAAAAAACCTAAGAGTATGAATCCTTGCAGTCACGAAAACTTAAAATCTAAAATTGGCTTCCTAATGTTGAAGCACAGATAAGTAGAGCTGCATGGAAAAATGTCATCAAATTACCCACAGCTTATCCGAAGTTTTCCCATAGATAACTTTAGCAACATCTCAGATAATAGGATCTGCAATATTTGTCCCCCCCACATCACGGATAAGAGGAGTGCTCCTGTAATTGATAATGAACCTCACCAGGCTGTTGAGTTGTCAGCGGCCTGCAGTGTCAAGGCCACTGCCGCATTACAGCTCGGCCGTGTGTGTCTGTAATTGTGCTTTGGTCGGTCTAGGGTAGGAACGTGTGGTGGCATTGATCGCAGCAGCATTTGTTGGTCGTGAATTGTTGTTGGCTGGAATAATAGACATCATCGCAGGCTTACCCACAGGCTCAGGGAGTATTGGTCGACTGCAATAGGAAACGTATTTGTTGTTTTTTCCAGCCTGCACTTACTAATTTGTCAGTCTAATGAGTGTCTCATCATTGACATAAATAGTTGGTTTACATTTGAGAATGTGAATTAAATGCACTACATATCTTGCTTGGGCTGTTCTGCTTTTATGTACAGCATCCTTAATACGGTGCGTATTCGCTAGACGTGCACAATAGTGTATGACCCTTGGTGATTGATGGTCGTCGGGAGTCATTGGAACATTAACCCTTGACGCATGAAAGAAATTAAACCGGTTTGGTAAAACTCATTTGACTGAACTGATCACGTTAGGCCGTCATTAAACCACTCGCGACAAGTTGGGGCACATGGACATTTTATTTCACATGTGGGATCCTTCGACCACAGCTGGGAGATTATAATAATTATAATTAATTATAATTCCACACTGATAATTATGAGTCTGAAATTATTTAGCATCGCACAGTGGGTTTAAGTCGGTACGGAATCCACTGGGGAGGCGGTGAAACTGCACCTGAGTCCATGGGCCGGAGGGGCCTCTGTGCCAGGCGATGGAAGAGGTGGGAAATTATGAAGTGGGGCACCATTTCACTTTTTGTTGAAGCATAGCCTCAATATATTTCAGGGTATCGGCCAAATTGAACGTTTGATGCAGGAAAATATTAAACCTGGAGGGGGTCATCCACCGTAGTTGGGTGATTGTGGCTGTATTCATATTTTTTTTTTAATCAGAAGTTGGATAGAAATGGGAAAACACACACTGGGAATGTTACTGAACACAGGTCAATTTCTAATTCTTCTCGCTCATCTATTTCAAAATAAATATGAGCCTAAAGCCCATGTCAAGGAGGTGGTGTGTGTATCTCAGACATGTCGGTGTAAAATGGATGAACTAAACCGGTTTATTGTCTTTTCCAGTCAAAAAGGGTTGCTATTGTGTTTGGAGCTGACATCTCCTGAGAAGGTTGAGCAAGGGAATGAATCGGTAAACAAATCGGTACACAAAGACGTACAGCGATCGCCCAGTAACCAAACAGTCAAACGGGCACTTGAGAACTTGAGCATGCCTTTCCAAGGCTCTTGCAGTGACCGAATGTACCACGTGAATTCAAACGCACTACTTTTTCATTTTGTATTGGTCAGCAGACTTGGACTTGCAAATCCAGAGGTCGCCGGTTCGACCAGGTTGCTGGCACGGCAGGTGAAACAACGGCTCGCGTTTCTCCAATCCCCGCCGCCTCTGTCCGCGCGGCGAAATAAATTAATGCTTACACCGCATTGCGTATGGCGGGGTAAAGTGTGGGTAAACCCCTGCATTAATTCCAAGAGGTCTGGCCGGCGTGGAAGAGTAGGCCGAAATGAGCTCCAGAGATGCAGGGTGGGGGGGTTTCTTCGAGCCTCCTCGAGCGGAAGCCGTTCCGCCAGCAGCGTCGTTGGCACGAGATCGTGGGGGTTGGTTGCACCTCGACCTTCGACTCTCTTCGTGCGCTGTAACCCCGCCATGTCGCCAGGCTTCAGGCGTCGGCTGTCAAATTCT
>CM025654.2:8127445-8161240 GCA_014621495.2 Entosphenus tridentatus | reverse complement strand
ACGGCAGCACTTTCAGCCATCCATCAGCCCACTAAAACAGGTTCAGAGGGTCAACCCTCTTTAAGTGAAGCATTTGAAACAGTATCAAAAAAGCATTTACATTATCATCCTTCAAACTGGCTCAAAAGTACTGCCTTGAAATATTTAATTCCGTGTTTGTTTTCTGACTTGATGCGTTGGGTTTTTTTTTTTACACGAAGAATTTCGACGGGGTTTTTGTTTTTTAAGTGATGCATCGGCCGCTGCCGCCCTTTGGAGAATCTTCGTCGGGTTGAAAGCTTTAATGAGTTTCGAGGCTTTTGACGTAAAACTTAGGCTCTCCTTCACTTTTGAAGTCAAAATGTGTGAATTCGACCTCGACCTTCGCCCGGTTGTTTTTCAGAATGCGCGCGTCGGGAAAAAAAAAGACTGCGGGGTTTAAAGCGGTGACGTACGTCACACGACACCTCACCCGAAGGTTGTCTCGTTAACGGTGAAGCTGCAAGAGAAAAACGGGGACATTCGTTTTAATTGGTGTGAGAGTTCACGCGTGTAACGAACTCCAGTGTGTGATCACTCTCTCGGAGTGGAATGATAAATAACTGTTGCTGTAGTTGTAGCGAATGTCCTGGGTGTGATGTTAAACTGCTCGCTCGCACTCATTGCACACAAAGTGCTTGCCACAAATGAACCACAGTACCTTGCTGATCTCGTCAAGGGGCATACACCATCGCGCAAACTCCGGTCATCCTCGCAACAGCGGCTGTTGGCTAACCGTCGAACAAAGACGGTCACCTGCATCGTGCGCTTTCAGATGCGCTTACGCGGCCGTCTGGAACGCTCTTTCTTCCAATTAGGAAGCCACTGGTGCATGCAATTTTAAATAATCTAGATTGAAAACACCTTCTCTCGCACCTCCAATTAGCACGGTTGGCTACGTACGGTGCAAAAGAAGTTCAACGTGCATATATATATACATAGGGCCGGCGATGGGTGTCACCTAAAAATACACCGTAGCATGGAGAAAATTTTTTAGATGTTCTCAACTGGTCATGGCTCCGGAAGCCCAATGCGGTGTGTCGCGCTGTGTGATGAAGCGGAGGAGGGTGGGGAGTGGGGACCGGATGAGATGGAGGGAGCTTGATCATTGGCCGAGTGGACAGCGGAGACCCTTCAGGAGAGAAGGCAGAGGAGTACATCGGTCCTTTAGCGAGCGAGCGAGCAGGCTGAGGGGGTGAAAAGTGGAGAAGGGATCCCGTTTACTTCTTTGCACGAGGGCCCATGCCAACCACGCTGAAGCTTCTGTAGCACAGATATTGCTGTTCATGTAAAACGTGTTGCATGAGGGTCTCATTTGTCTTCTGAGCCAAACGGCCCCACTATTGCATGGGGTTGGCTACAATTTTTTTTATGAATGACAGATGTAATGCTTAAGCATAACAACGATATGCATTTTTTTTCTATTTCTAACCCAGAGTCATGGCAGACAGACGACCAAGTCCCATTCTGTCTCCCCCAGCTGTTGAAGCTCAGCACATACCCACACTTACGCCGCTCCACTACCTCCCGCCAGAGCCACCAACGCAAGGCAGCTTGGCTCAGTGTCCATGGACCGCCTCTCCTCGCCGCTCACCAACACGCCCTCTCACCCCCCCTCCTCGCCCCCACGTCACCTCGCCAGGGCAGCCGTCCTCGGTCGGTGGGAATGGGACACGCGGTAATTGGAGCTAAATGCGTGGTTCCCCGCTGGGCCCAGATTCATTCCGCCTGGTTCTTGCCGGCCACCCAGGGACTGTGACGGAAGTGTGCAGAAAAGGGGCAGTGTCAGCGCTGGGAATGGAGGCGGCGGAATGGGGCGCATGCCCCCCCCCCCTCCTTCTCCCTGGCGTGCCCCGTGACGAACGGAGTTTTTGTTATTAATACGGGATGGTTATGCTTTAATTAAGAGCCGCTTATGCGCCTGTCAGCCGTCCTCTTGAGCTCGCACAAAGGCCGAAGAAGTTGCGTCTCGGGGGCTACCCCCCCACTGGCTCCGCCAATGCCCCCACCCCACCACCACCACCCCCGCTGGGTCACCGAAAGTTAATGGACAAAAAAACAACACGATGGCGGGGAGGGGCCCCTCACCCCCCCCACCCCCCCCCCCCCTCCCCACCTCGTGTGGATGCACACCTGCGGGAGAGCGTGCTCGGGCAAACCCCTGGAGAACGAGCGGAACGTCCACGTCCCGTCCACGTCCACATCCACGTCCCGTCGTCCACGTCTGCGTTGCGCGAATCCGCGGATGCGTTCAGGGGGTGCCGCCGGCTCTGTGTCGCGGTCCGCGTGGACGTCGCGGTTCGCGTGCGCGCCGGGACGTGCAGGCGCGCGCGTACGTTGGCGGACGCGCGCGTTAGTACGTATTCACAGTGGGTAGAGGCGTGCAAATTTCACACCAGTTTATACTCGGTAGTGCGCTAGAACGCAATCGATTTACCATCGCGATCGGGTCGTGTAGCTTCCTTCGCACCGTACATGGCCAACCATATTAATCGGAGGTCCAGGGGTAGGACAACAAACTTAACACAAAAACAAGTTCTAAAGAAATAATTTTTCAAACTAGATTATTTAAAAGTGCCTAGCTCCCGGTGGCTTTCCTAGGTGTCGTGAGGATTGTGGGGGATGGCGACGCCTTGGGGGAGCCCTCATCTGGCAGTGCTTTGGTCGTTGGCCGATAATCATCGTGACTCGTGATCGTGATCATGATGATAATGCGAATGAACTGTTTACCCGAGTGTTCATTTTCAGCGCCCAGGCCGTTACGCACGCCGCGAACTTCCGTTCCCAGCGCCAAACGGCAGAGTCGCAGCCCCTCGGAGGGACGAGTGGGGTGCCAGGGTAGGACTTGGGGAGGGAGGGGGGGCAGGGGTGCGGGGCGGGTAGGTTTTGTGGGGGGGGTGGGGGGCACACGAGGAGTAACGGCCCCACGCCATGGCCCGTCCAGCAACGCTCATTGAATGCCGCGCCGGAACTAATTGGCGAACAATTGGACTCGGGAGACTTGAGCCATTCCTCCCGTTCCTAAACGGCCGCCTTGCCGTCGTTCTCTGTCCTCTCAGTGGCCGCCCCCCCCCCTCCTTTTCGCTTCTCCACCCCGGACGCTCCCACCACCACCACCGCCACCACCGCCACCACCGCCACCTGGAGCGTCACAATGGTACCACCAACGAGCTCCGGGGGCCTCGGCTCAATTGGCCAATTTGTTAGTGGACTGACCAAGTGCCCTCGCCCGTTTAGCGCCAGATGTGGCGTGGAAATTGATTTATGGAAATAAATAAATAAATAAACGCCGGAGGAGGGGGGGGGGCGGTCGCTACACCCACTCCACCCCCATCACCCTGACGTCCACATTGAGCCAACCGACCTCACGCCATCTTGCCCTTCGGCGTTTTACAAGTGATTTTTTTTCTCCGTTGACCTTTAAGCCTTCGCGGCATGAGGGGTGAAAATTTGCCGCGAGCTGTCAAGTTCGCAGAAGTGCTCCTACCGCAGAGCATTTGCACAGACGCAGCGGTGGCATTGTTGGTGTTTCACTGCTCAGGGCTATTTGTTTTGGCAGTTCTTTAAGTTTAATACTTGGGCATGAGTGTGTCTTCCTCACCACGCGGCAGTCCATCCCAACGTGTTTACCAGTCATATACTCCGAAGTTATACAGCTTTAAATTTGATTGAAAAATACGTAATAATATTTGGTGGTGAACACATGTTCATATATCGCGCTGAGAGTATACACAGTACTGGTGTGTGTATTATTACATTTTATTTAACGGCCCTGTGAATTGAAATGTCAAGATTCAGGGCCAAGTTTTAATAATAATCACTATTTTTGCTATTGCCTTGTGTGTAGATTCTCGAGTGGCTGCCGGGTTTACATCACTTCATTCGTAATCAGCCATGGTAAATCCACTGCTGGTCTTGCGACGCAAAAATCCATCAATCCATCTCGCTTCTGCACAAGAGATGATTCCATTGCTCCGTCTCCTTGGAGGATGTCCTCTCCTTGATCTCCACAACCGCTGCCATCATCGCTTCTGGCGATGTTTCCTGCCGATCCCCACATTTCTTAACGGTAAATATTACCTCTCAAACGTGCGCATGTGGTCTGATTCACGTGTTTCATCCTCCTAGCAGTCGCTCAGTATAAACCCCAAGCCTGCGGCTCTCCGCGTTTCTTTTCCTGCTCAGCATCCATATTTCTGATGTATACACCATAGCAGGTGATCGTTACGCGCGTGATTGGTTGCCCTTATCGTGAGCATGAGGATCGATTGCTATCGATGAATCGATGCATTGTTACACCCTCAGGTCTGCAGAGTAAGTCTTTGCACACTGAACATAGCCAACTCTCTGGGGACCGATACATAGGAGGATGTGCGAAAATGTCAGCGATGTGAACATCTATGGAAAATGACAGTTAAACCACAGTGCACACTGCTTTAAACGGCTTGACTGTGCTTTAGAATTGAATGTAAGTAGGACAGTAACATATTACTCCCGTGCGAAAATGTCGGATTTGTCAACGTCTATAGAGGACGGCAGAGCTTGGGCAATTGTTGGTGCCAGCTCACCAGCACGTGGCTGCCTTCCTGCGCGTCTGTGGTTCCTTGCGCCTCCAAGTCGTTCTCTCGCTTTGAGAGCGAGCGAATACCGTGCGGAACGTTACAAGTTGAAATTATAATAATGATAATAAAGTAATAATTGATCGTAATTATTACGATAGACATGGACAAATATTGTAACTGGGCGTGAGCGGGTTAATCGGCGGGGGTGAATATGTGATGGTCGGATATGCGACGTTGTACCGTCCTTACTAGCGTGTCCCAATGGCTTGATATGCCCAACCCAGTGCCATGGCATTTAAGAGCGTTTTCCCCACATGAAGTGGTTTACTCAGTCCTCGGCAGTCCTCGCTCGCTGAGCCACCGAGGAAGCTCCATGGGAGAAGGGAAGGGGCTGCCTTCCTGGCAAAGGGGCTCATTCTTCCGCAGCTTAACCAGCTACTGGGTGGAGGTGGGAGAGAGGGAGAGAGGATTGAAGCGAGACATATTTTTTCCACCCCTCTCTGCACACCCACCGAGCAGATGGTCTCGTGGAGACAATGCCGCCAAATGAATGGAGACATTACACATGGCCAGGCTGCCTTGCCAGCATATGCTCCACCGGCAGTTGTATGGGTGGACCCCTTTGCTATATTTCACTCTTTTGAAAATCTTGTCTGGTTGGTGACACCAACCCTCCGCTGCCTCCCCTCGCGCCCCCCCCCCACCCCAACACACAATGACTGGTTATGTTATGTACACAAGGTGTATTATCATAATCATCATCATGATCATCGATATTGAAAATAAGCATGGCAAGGAAAGTCGTATTGCACTTTAAGAACAATGCACGGCCCGCCTTATATTATTGCGCAGTGCCTACCGCACAGGGCACAGGGGTTATCCACTGATCTATATACTGGACAACTGTGGAAAAGAGCTTCATAGCTCATCGGATTTCTCTAGGATAAATAAAGATTCTGATTCTTAAAAATCGTTGAGAATTAATTCGATTGCCTGCCTGCCACGTTAGCGGTGAGTGACATCTCAACTTGGTTGTGCCCCCCCCACTTCACCTCCCCGCACTGACCAGTGCGGTGAAGTATGGTCAAACAACTCCCATGTGGGAAGCCCTTCGTCGTTTCACGAGTGTGCGAAGAGGTCCGTGCCAAAATCCGAACTTGATGGCCGGCTCCTCAGGTGACTCCACACACCTTCGTACAAACTTCGTCCCGTTCACAGGGAGGAGAGATTGAAAAGCCACGAGCGATATCCCCGAGGTGTTTGACTCGGCCTCAAATGAGCGCCTGTTGCGGCGTGTGACTGACAGCACGGGGGAAGGCAAAGGTGGGTGGGTGGGGGGGGTAGCACAGCCCCCGTTAACCCCGCGACAGCCTTAATAGGTGCTCGCCAACTTCACTTAGCCCGACAGCCTGCATCGCGATAGTGGGGATCTCTCTGCCTCGTGTTGTATGCCTTTGCGAATGTAATAAGTCATATTAAAAAAAAACTTTTTTTAAAGCACGCTTTAATGAAATGTACCGTACGAGTAATGGCAGAACTTCACGACTCCAGGAAGTCGCCCCGAAGCTTGCCATAACGTGTGGGGCCGTGGTGATTTACAGCCAACGTTAGTTGAGCGTGGACAATTAGACCCAAGCTGCAACATACTATATAAAAAAGAATGATTAAAAATATATATATTTTTTATGATAGAATATAGTGTTGTCATCAGTATGACATAAGTATGCCAAGTTTGCAGTCGATACCACATTGGGAAGTGGGTAATAATGTAGTTACAAGATTTGAGGATACAACAGACAGAGTGAGTTAACAAAAAGCGTATTATAATATAAAAAAATGGCCGCCTTGAACGAGGCTTTACAGATGACGAGCCGTTCTTTTGAGCCGCTTCGCCGATAGCTGAGCTGGGTAATGGCGAAACACGGCCGGCGGGACTGTTGGCCCAGGTGCATGCACGGCTTCGTGTTGGCTCTGCAAGAATAATACCGCTGCCAGCAATTCCCAGATGGACAGAGAATAACAAACCTCCCTCTCTAATGGATGGCGCGCCAAACGACACTGCGACTGCTACTAATCCTGTGCACACTTGTGCTCCACTGAAAAGATCTCGGTTTGCACAGGTGCAAGGCATGCGATGGCTCACGCTACTGCTAGCGAAACTGCGTCATCGATAATAAACAAAAAATCGATTCTTACGCCGGCAAAGTTTGCCACCTGTACACAATGAGTACGGCAACGGCAACATTGCAAAGGTGTGGCCCTGAAAGGGCTTGGTCACGCGACTGCTGGCAGAACGGCCTGCCCTAGAGGGAGCTCTGGAGAGCCACTTCTAGAAGGTATATTTTTTTCTTCAGTTTCATTTATTTCAATTGCATTTATTTGGTATAGCTTTGTGAGCTATTCAGCTCTTTAATCGGGTGCAACTGCAACAAACAAAAAAACAAAAACATGAACAAGAAAACATCTTAAAGTGACTATGTGACTATGTGCAAACAGAAAATCCAAAAAAAGACAGCAAAATATTGCAGAAAAAGCACCGTACACCAACGCTGTGTGCAAAATCCCAGTGGGATGCAAGTCAAACAACAGCAACCACAAGACAACTTAGATTAAGGCCATCAGTCTAACTCCGTACTACAACAAACAAACATGGCCAAACCAAAAAACTTTTCGAAATCACCAAAATAAAGTCATAAAAGCCATGCTGGCCAGACGTCTTGGAAGACGATTCTGCTCTAGTTTTGCAATATGTCCAGGAGCTAAATGCCAACGTTGAGGCCTGCTCGCCATGAAAGGAGAGAGTTTGTGTCGTTTTTCCATTCTTGAAGGAGAGCAGGCTACATTGGTTTACTATAGTTTGGGTTGTATGGCCACAATAAAAAAAACAATTGACTGCTGAATTTAATCGTGGCCATGAATTATGACCAGTCATCGTGCCGTGGTGACAGAGGTTCATCCAAATATTTATTTGCACTGCCTTTAATGCTTTGTGGCTGTAAATTAAAATAGCAAGGGACACCGTCGTTCTCTAAATTTGACTTTTTTTGACGCAGTTGTGAATTCCAAGGACTTTGATAAGGAGAAGCACAATGTCCTAAAACATCTATTTTATATATATGTAGGATAATGTTATTGGAAATTGTGTTACGTATGTTTAACACGTAGGCTTTCGTGACCAATATCATCCATCATAGAGGTTTTTTTGGGGTTAGATCGTGTGAAAATATCAATGTGTCTTTAAACAGGTGGACTTCACAAATCTGACTGTCGCCTGATGAAGCTAGTTGTAATTACTGGTGAAACGTCGTACTCAGATTGTAAAAAAATACAAGTTTAGCCAGGAGCTATTATTTGTAATCTTTTGAAAACCTTAGCAACTTGTCTTCGTCCTACATTAACTCTGTCTTCCTACAACCGTGAGAATGAACGCCGCAGTAAGATGCATCTGTGGATCGCCTTTCAAACGTGCAGGACAACGAGTGGGGCAACCCACTCTGGCATCTGACGAGAGTCCGTTAATGCCCAGCAGAGAGATTAGTTGCATGCTCCCCACCCCGAGTATTTACAAAAGCATATTTTATCGTGCTAACTGTGGAAACTTTTGTTTCAAGGAAATTGCGCTAAATCGCAGCAGGAGCACTGCTTACTGCCGGCGCCACTTCCGCAACAACAAAAACCGAGCAAGCCCCTCTGTCAAAACAAAAACAGCTGCGGGTGA
The DNA here is from genome assembly GCA_014621495.2 of Entosphenus tridentatus. NCBI lineage: Eukaryota > Metazoa > Chordata > Hyperoartia > Petromyzontiformes > Petromyzontidae > Entosphenus > Entosphenus tridentatus. The sequence continues at coordinate 8,152,942 of CM025654.2, read as the reverse complement.
TCGCCCGGACCAAGATCTGCCTCGCATGCTGCCTGCCGGCTTTGTGGCCCACCGTCGCCAAGAGGCATCGTTGAATTAATTGAACGTCAGCTGTTTTGACCGTTCCCACTGATCTGGGTTCACTTCATAAAAGCGGCCCATTCACCAGGTTGGGCATCGGCCACCCATTATTGATCCACCGTCGTCCGCCACTCGCTCTGCGCGGGCAACGGTCGGTAATTACCTCGGTGGGGAACGGCACCTTGTCTTGACGTGAATACACCGACCCCCCCTCCCCCTCCATGCGCGCGAATTCAATCGCCGCCGGAATCGGCGAGACGCACGCCGCTTGTGTAACTCGCCCCGTTGCAGAGGTCGTAAACGGGTTTTGATTTATTACCCGTACCCGTACCCGGCCGCACCAGGGTCGCAAACGGGTACCCGTACCCGTACCCTACCCGATACCCGGCTACCCGTACCCGGCCGGGTATCGGGTAGGATACGGGTATCGGGTACCCGATTGCGATCTCTGGGACGAAGCCATGTTGCAGGCGCGGGTGGGTTGATTCTAGGAACATGAATAGTGAGAAGAGACAAGACGTTGGGAAATGAGTGACAAACGGTGACTCACCAGTGACTCACGGTCTACCCGTACCCGTACCCGGCCGCACCAGGGTCGCAAACGGGTACCCGTACCCGGCCGGATACGGGTAGCCGGGTATCGGGTAGGGTACGGGTATCGGGTACCCGATTGAGACCTCTGCCCCGTTGTTCTTCGCTTCATGATTGTTCTTCTTTCTTTCGTCTTTCGTATGGCGAGGAGTCGATGAGCAAATGTGTAAATATGTCCACAGTTGAGGTTTGGTGAGCGAGACGGTGGATGAATACGGGAGTGGCCTGATGAATATCTAAAACGCTACCGGCAAACGACCGAATCGGCCAGTGGTGTGACTATGTGGTCAAAGATGTGAGATATTGGCTCGCATATCACAATTCATAGACTTAGACGGACACCTACAAACTTAAATAGACATCCATGGACTTACATCGAGACCCATAGACTTAAACAGACACTTACTCTGTTGCATCGTGGGAAGGTGATTAGCAGTGTTTGATGCGTTCATGTGGAGGTTGGTGGGTGGAGCCAGTGGATGGTTTCTAGGGAATATCTGACACGCTGTGAATTGCCATCATGACACACGTTTAGAGAAACAGGCAAAGCAACACTGGCCACTGGATTGGCCATGCAAAGCCAAAGCCACCAATCGGACACGAATAATCATCTACCTGTGCTCAAGGCCCTGCTTTCGATCCTTTGGCCTTTGGCCCAAATATGGTTTATTGGTACTCTCCAGGGTGGCACATGTTGTCAGTGACTTTCTCAAAGCATCTTACCTCAAGAATACAAATATCTATGATAGCAAGGTCACTGTCGTAGCTTTTCACGAGATTCTTTTTTTAAGATGCAGACAGTTGTGTGTCTGATAGAAGCATATATGGAGAATGGAAACTACGCGGAGTGTGTCTATAGAACAGATGGTGTGTACACGAAGGTTTCTGCCCACTGGAGGCATGTGCCACCCCAGGTGGTACCGTTCAACCCCCTTGGTTCATGTGCTATGCGTGCCGTGCACCGCAATATACACAAATCACAACCGCTCAATTTGTATTTTTGATTCAGCGTGCTATCGCTATTGACGCAGCTTTTTTTTCTTTTGGGGGGGGGGGGGGTTTGTAGGGCGAGCGTGAGTTTTGGGACATCAATCGGAGCAGCGGGAAGTGGCAGCTCACTCGCGCGGTGACAGCCGGGACAACCGGGACAGCTGGGACAGCTGGGACAGCTGGGTCACCGGAACCATCAAGCGTGTGGTCAGTCGATCCCTGCGGTGCGTCCTTGTTACATCTGGAGGGATGGCAAACAAAACCTCAAAAAGCACAGCCAAAATACCGTAAACTTAAACAAATGCTTTTTGACTCTAAACGGAACGGGTAATGGACGATTCTGGACTGGTCCATCGTGCATTCTGCTCCAGTTCTGCACGTGAAAATGTCACCACTGGTGAGTTCAATATTACACAATAGTATTTTTACTTCACTGTAAGTGTTGAGAATAATAATGACAATTTCAACTTGCAGCGCGCAGAGTATTCACTCGCTCTCGTGGAACGAGAACGACTCGGCGGTACGATCAACCACAGCGGAGCAGCCAAGCGGCCACGCGATGAGCCGGCACCAACAATTGCCCAAACTCTGCGGTCCTCTATATATTAAGGTCTTACTGGTCAATTAATGAGTGTTGACATAAGAAGAGAGGGCTGATTCTTCAGCAGGGCATCAGAGGTGGGGATGGAGTAGAGGGGGGGGGGCAGCCCCCTCCAGCCCTATCCAGTCCCACCTGACACGGGGCTAGTGAGTTTGCACGGACAATCTGGACGATCCGGAACCCCCATGGGGGAGAAATCGGGCGAACGAGGGGGCGACTGTGACGAAATGAGCGATGGAGGGAGGCCCTGATATATGGAGGAGGAGAAGAAGAAGAAGAAGAAAAAAAGGAGCGAGCACTTTGCCTCCTTGCTGCACGGGCTGACGTGCGTGTTATAAAATCCCATTACCCCGCCACGCCACGTGACTAATTTGCTTTTGTGGCCGGCGCACGACCATGGGGCAGTCGACGTGGCGCTGGCTGAGCGGCGGAGGGAGACGGTGCCGCTTGCGCCAAGGCTGCGCGGGGTCTGACAGCCGCATCGGACTTAAAGCGCCGGCGATTTGGTTAACGCGTTGTTTTTTTTTTTGTCGAAGTAGCCTTTATCTGCGTACGCAACAGAGGATCCCCTTGGAGTCAAAGAGGTAACTTTAATGTTGTTTAAATTAACACAAAAATGGCCCAGACGTGTGCTTCGTTGGCGCGGCATCCGTTCCACTGGGTTAACTTGTCGAGGTCAACAGTGACTGGGTTGGTGCCACGGTGGCGAGATGTTAACTACCTCGTCTGGTGTACAGGAGGTCGTGGCTTCGATCGCCAACCCTGACGCCTGCTGTATATTTGGGGATTGAATGTTCTCCACGGTGGTCACGTGGATTTTTCTCCGGTCGCCTCCGGTTTTTTCCCTCCACATGTAGAAACATGCCTTTAGAATATTTGGCTGCTATTAATTTACACGTGATACGCCACTTCGTTGAGCTATCATTTCGGATAGCCAGGTCGCTTCTGAAAAAGAGCGAAATAGCTCAGTGGGCCTTACCTACTGAAGTTCAATAAAATAAATTACTTTGGTGGCGTGCGGAGACTTTACCGTGGCTTCCGGTCACTCATGCAAGGAACTTGGTGCAGCCGAGTAACTGGTGGACCGCTGTCTATGAAAGTCAGTGGCGTAGCATGGTTGGCATGGACCCTCGTGCAAGGAATTAAATTGCCCCCCCCCTCGACCCTACCTGTTGCCCAACTTCCACTCTCCCCACAGCCTCGTGCCCGTAGCCCTCCCTCCCATCCATCGTGGACTCTGGGGCAGTTGCACCGCCTACACACGGAATAGATGTGCCGTTGTGTGTAACGCTACGTTGTGTGTAGGATTATTTTTTTTTCACTGCCCATGGCTGGCATGAAAGTTTTTCGAACCCCGTACCTTTGACGGTGCCGCGTGCAAGATTGGGTGCTAATGTTTTCTATGTAAAGTTTCCCATGAATCTTTAACACAGCGATGCCCGTTTAACTTCCTTCGCATCGTGTTGTGCCACCTTCAGCTTTAGAATTCTGGATTACGACAAAACACGCACACACACAGTGCAATACGAGATAAGTGAGAGTACAACGCAATTGCGTAATCATCACATCCCTGGCTTCGCAGGTTAATTATAAATGAAGCTACGAAAGAGTAATAATAATACATCTGTCCCATCCAAGATCATCTGCACCATCCCAGGACGACCATGAAAATAGCTGCTCACAGCTCCGCGAACCCTTGCTGTTGAAATTAACAAAAATCCGTCTGTCTGTCTAGAATACAAATGTACAGCTGTTTGCAAGCCACTGGCGGCATGCGGCGACATCGGTCGCCTTGCTTGAGAGATGGAATGCGTCCACCACCACCACCAGCAACAACACCAACAACAGCAACAACAACAACAACAATCGCAGGGCTGGCAAACAGCACGCGCGTGCTGGACCGATCGATGGCTCCCTCCAACGCACAGTCGGAGCCGGTGTCAGACACAGGCGGTCGTGAGTCACACAAAGGGCGCGGTAATAGGCGTGCGTCTCCCGGAGAGGCACGGCAGGGTGGGCGATGCACCCACCACCCACCGCCCCACACGCACCCCGTTTCCCCGGCGCTGGAGAACCGTGTCCCCCTCTGCCAACCTCCCCCCCGCCTCTCCTCCCCCCCTCCCCCCCAGTGCTAACGAGGGGCGACAAATGGAGAGCGGTGGAGGCTCCCCAATGGCAGGAAGCCCCGTGTCCTCACTCACTCACACCCCCCCTCCTCCTCCTTCTTCTCCTCTCTCGCTTGCTCAACTCTTTTATTCTCCGCCTTTCTGTTTCGGTCCCTCTTTATCTCCCGCTGTTTCTCTGTGTCCCTCTTTCTCTCTCTCTCTCTCCTCTCTGTGGCTGTCTTCTATATCCATCTCTGTTTATCACTGGCTCTATGTCCCCTTGTCCGGTTCTGTTTTTCTATCTCTGCATGTCTGTCTTTGTGTATGTATTTCTACATACTCTCTTTCTCTCGATCTGTCCCTGTCTGTCTGATCCATGTATACTTGTCTTCAAACACACGTGTACACGTCATGTAAATACTATGAACTCAAGTGCAGTGCAGGCTGATTTTATCCGTGGCTGGAAGTCAAACTCAGCTCGCCAGGTTCATAGCGTGGTGCAGTAACCACCTCGCCACCGCTCCCCGCTCCCGAGGCATCAATTGGCTTTCTGTGTTATGCGGGAACAACACTTGGCCTTAATCACAGCAAACACACCGACATGCCCCGAGTGTGCGTTGTGTGAATGCGTGCCTGCTTGGCCATAAGCCTCCTCCTCCACTGAGCCACTTTCAATATTGATTCTGTCGAAGAGAGAATGGCGTGGGAGATGCAGCGAGTCGGTGCGTGGAGTCACCTAGGATCCGCTCAGGTGAGACCACCGCAAGTGGAGTAATTCCAACATTTGGCCGCGTCTCATGCGACAGTAAACATCCCCGGAGTGGCATCGCGTTACGGCTCCGTCCCGTGACCCTCTTCCTGCCAGCAGCGAGCCTTCGACGCGTCACTTGTACTCAATGTATCGATCAAACGTCATTGTTTAATATAGATTAGCACAGTTGGTTACGTACGGTGCAAAATAAGTTCAGCATGATTTAAAGCTTTCGTGACTGCAGGAATTCATCTTCTTGGTTCTTTCGGTAAAGTCACGTAGAAGGGAAGTAATAAAATAATAAAAATAAAATATAATATGTTTTAAAACATAATAATTATGTTTTGTTTTTATTATTTTATTACTTCCCTTCTACGTGACTTTACCGAAAGAACCAAGAAGATAAGTTCAGCATGCATAACATAGCGCCCTTCACGTGAAAGTCGCCGTAAGACGCGTCGTAAGTAAACATAACATTTAATTAATACAATTTGAGTTACAATAAAACAATAAAAAAGTATACACATTTGAAAATATATAAGAGATTATAAAGTCCTTCTACGGCCTGGTTTAAAAAAAAAACGCACGGTGCACCTAGTCTGTCACATGCACATTGGTGACGTCACCGTCATCTCAGTGGCCAATGGCAGTTGTTGTTGGAGAGTGGTAGCCAACTTGCACACCGCTTAGCTCGCTGTACTTTGAACCTGGCCATCTGGGTCTGGCCATCTGGGTTCGATTCCCAGCCACAGCTAACATCGTTATTGTGAGTGTGGTTGCCACCTTTCCACAGAACCACACCCGGACATATTTCTCATCCAGCTTCTATGTCTATCATAACCATGCGGTAGAGATTTAATAAACACACGAACGGTGCCAGATCTGGGTACAAATCAATTCCTGCCACCTGAACACAGCTGCCAATTCCTGGACTGTCTGATTCGTATCTGGACAGGTGGCAGCCCTGGTGGCTACTTCTATCCGACCCGCTCCTGGGTCTCTCTTCTGCTGTTATGAAACTAAACTGAAATTTTGGTTTAACCAGGTAAGGCCCACTGAGCTGTATAGCTGTTTTTTTCAAAAGCGACCTGACCACAAATTATAGCTCAATGAAGTAGCTTACCATGTGGAAAGTTTTAGCAGCCAAAAACTCTAAAGGCCTGTTTCTACATGTGAAGGGAAAAACTGGAGGACCCGGAGAAAAATCCATGCGACCCTGGGATGAGAGACATGAAAACTCCAAATTTACAGACGTTATGATCGGGATCGAACCCACAACCTCTTCCATACCAGGCGAGATAGTTAACATATCACCAATCATGTTTGGCACAGAACACAGCTGCAAAATACCGATTTGCTTACTTAAACAAATGCCGCTGAATAACATTTGCCTGGAAAGAAACTAGGTTGATGAACTAAAAATATATATTCTCTTAAAATACATTTTGTTCGTGGAAAAATGAAAAGAACGAAAGTTGATTTATTCAAATTTATTTAAACAAATGTCGATGACCAAAAATCTCCGCAGCTTTTTACATCAAATTCCTTCCATGAGTCTCGCAGCATTTCTCCTTTTCTCCGTGCCGCCTATACCGAGGCGGCGAGAATGATCTGAGGGATCTTTTGTCGAGCGCCTTGAAAGGGAGCCCATATTCTTCAAAAGGCATTTCTGCTCCCTGCACACACACACATATACTTCTGTTGCTGCTTCAGCTCCACCTCACAAAGCTCCCCCCCCCCCACAACAATGGCTCGCCACACTGAATAGTTCCCCATTCTACTTACTGCCGCCCCTATATCGCCCAGCTCCCATTCGACGCTCCGCATTAACCCCGCGGTTTATTCAGCAATTAGCTGTTCCTTTACCAGCCGCACCCCGCGGTGCAGACTCCGCGCTCCCGACGAAAATTAGTGTCCGATTTGATACGGCCATATTCCTTTCAAAATTAATGCCCCTGCGCATACGCTGGGTCCCGTGCCCGCTGACGTGCGTTGAGAGGGAGCCACCTTTCGCGCCTGTCTGTGCGTGCGTGCGTGCGCGTGTGCGGCGGTGTCGAGATGGACCTCTGTGGAAAGAGGCTCGCGAAGGGCGCTGCTGCTGCTGCTGCTGGGCATTTGGAGGCAGTCGCCCTCCAGCAACAACGGAGGGCAGAGGAGCGACGCTCACAACAGCGAGCCAGGGAAAGCCGGAGCGTCTAGGATGCAGCAAGTTGGCACAGTAGGGGGTTCAGCTGGTGCATCTACCGGTCATCTCAGTCAGCCGACGCAATGGCACCTGGGACTGTCCCGTCACCTCCTCCTGTCAGCAGAGAGCCTTCGACACTTCACGTGGCCTCAAAGTGCACCTGGCCTGGCACAGGCGACGTGGTGACGTCACCGTCACTTCGTGGGGGTGTTGGTGTTGTGTCTAAGGGGCAACAATGTGGGGTGTGCGGTAGTGTTGGCCGTGAGAAAGCTGTACTCTACAAACCCGGACGAAACCCGAGTTCGATTCCCGCTCACGGCCAACACCGGTGATGATCATCTGAACCGGTGCCAGGCCTCTCCTAAGTCGACTCAGCCTCAAATGAGTACCTGGCGCGGTGTATAAACATCGCTGCTGGGGAGACAAAGGCGGTCGGACGTGTTGTTGGCCACCAACCCCCCTCGTGCGCTGTGTCGTCCTTGATAGGTGCTCGCTAACAGCGCTTGCTTTAACAGCATGTTATCGCTAAATAGGAGGTCCGTGCAGGATAACAGCAGCAGCGTGGGTATAGAGTGATGATGGTATTTTAATACCATACGGCATTCTACTGCTGAAGTTTATCTTGTATAGGAATACATTTGTAAATGCCAAATTAAATGTGGCCGTGAATTTAAAAAACGACATTGTCTAAAGTTTAAATTGCATTACTTTAACAATCATTCATTTTAATGATAATACACGTAATAATTAATGGATTTTACCGAAATAAACAATTGTTTCAAAAGGATCCTACATTTCAATATTTGGCCGATTCAATTTAAGCTGAAGTACCACGGAGAGAAGCCACCTCCACACGTGCGTGGATTCTCTCCGGCACTTCAGCTTAAATATCCCAATGTAGGGCCCTCTTGAGAAGATACCTTCACGAGAGCCACAACTGCCCCGCTGTGTTCTGGCCACCTCATGGCGCTAACCTACAACGCCTGGTGTTTCCTGGCAGTCTTACATCCACTGTACTAGCCAGTGATCTGATTAGATCATTCAACATTAAGTCATTTTGTCACTTACGCCCAATAATCCTTCTGCAGTTAGTCTAGATAAAACGAATATTTCAACAATGCGAGCATATGGTATTTGGTAAAAAAAAACGTTACGTTATTGTTAAACGTGAAATTACTCGATTGGGTTTCGTCACCGTCGCCCTGATATTCCAAACAGCAGTCTGAAGCGAGGACAAAATGCGTTCACACTGACACAGCGTGGCGTGCGGGGAAACTTCAATGTGAGCTGAGCAATGTCAGGGACAACTCGCGGTCATCAATAATGACCGTCAAAACATTCTCTCCCGTTCTGATTTCGCCACCTATAGTTTGTCGATGGGCCCTTTAAGCGGCCGTCTGTCAGGACACGGCCAGTGTGTCCCCGTCACGTGTGGACGCGGTTGTTGCGGTCTCTGTGTGTCCATAGCCGCGCCGTTTATCCACTTGCTGGACTCTGCGATGCTCTGCGTGGCTTTTTGCTGGAGTGTTTTGCGTGCGGTGGGTTGACGGTGCCGCGTCACCCAGTGGAGGGAGGGGAGGGGGTGATTGGCGGTGGACTGTGGTGTACTTTTGTTGAATTGTCTCGCGGTGCCGCGTGTGCTGCCTACGACCAAAAGTACGCGGAATATTCACACTCTCAAAAAAACTAAGCAGGTTTGAGCCTGGATAGTTCTTGGATGGGCGACCAGCACGAAGCACGATGCATACAACAGGTTTATATGGGCGCCTGCGAGGCTACGTTGTCAGCCGAGGTCATTGCAGTTTATTGTTGTACTGCACTATGCTCCTGTGTGCCTATGCTCTCTGCCTTCACCTACCCACACTGAAGCGCGTGGGGGAAGTATGGTCAAATAACCCCCATAGGCCCACGATGGTGTGGGGAGGGCTTCATCTAACAGTGGATCAACATAAGGGCTGGATGTACACTATTACATGATCATTATTTACAGTATTAAGTGTTTATTTTATTTTGTCTTTCCCCCAAACGTCATCCTCATTGTACCATCTCGAGTCCTCACGTCACGAGACGCCCTCACCGAGCGTGGGAAGAGGGGGGGGGGGCACCTCATCCAGCAGTGGACGGTGCATGCACATGCTGCGTACTGACAATGAGTTGCATTGCGCGCAGTGCCACAGGGGGAGGGAGGGGTGAGGGACGTGAGGGAGGGAGGGAGGAAGGGGGTGAGGGAGGGAGGGGGTCAGGGAGGGAGGGAGGGAGGAAGGGGGTGATGGAGGGAGGGGGTCAGGGAGGGAGGGAGGGGGATGAGGGAGGGAGGGAGGGAGTGAGTGAGGGGGTCAGGGAGGGAGGGAGGGGGTGAGGGAGGGAGGGAGGGGGTGAGGGAGGGAGGGGTGAGGGAGGTTGGGAGGGAGTGAGTGAGGGGATCAGGAGGGAGGGGGTGAGGGAGGGAGGGAGGGAGGGGGTGAGGGAGGGAGTGAGGGGGTCAGGGAGGGAGGGGGTGAGGTAGGGAGGTGAAGGGAGGGAGGTTGGTCCCTCGTTAGGAGGGGACGCAGCCACTGTGGGGGTCGTGGGTGTCTGGGCCCCTCCCTCCCCCCCACATCTGTAGATATGGCTAAGAGACACCCACGATATATATGTGTGTGTGTACTCCCTTCAGCAAGGTGACACAACATTCCGATTGTGCCGATGACGGAAACCTTTCACCAGCACAGCGGCGCACGAGGAGCGAAGATCAGGTCCTGAGTCAGCAGCATTGGGTAGTCACGATGTCGATGTTAATATCATCCTGAGTCAGGGGTTTCGGGAACCAAAATAACGGGGAGAGAATTGGGGGTTTTTTTGACTCAATAAAAAAAATGTCAAGAGCCGCAATTGCACTGCGTGGTGACGCACGAGACGGCGGCTCCTTGATAAATCACGTCACGACTCCTCCAGGAGCCGCAGATTTGCCGACGCCCAACCCCCCCCCCCCCGTGATTATCGTCCGGGATGGAACTTCTCTTGGCCGCGACGAATTTTGCGGCGGGGAGAACCTCACCGATCCTATCCGTCACCAACCCAATAACCACCCGGAGCCCTTCGCTAATCGGACACCCTCCTCCTCCTACCCCCCAAACTGCCAACGTGTGACGGCCGTGCCTCTCTGCTTGTTAGTGGCGTGCGCGTCTGTGGCGTGGCTGGGTGGGGAGCGGTGGCGCAGCGGTTAGCGCGCCGCGCGCCGCACTCCGAACCCGGCGACCCCGAATGCGTACTCCCGCTTCACGATCAAATAGCAGTGGCGAATATCTGAACCGGTCCCGCGCCTCCCCTAGGTCGACTCGGCCTCAAACGAGTACTGTCCCTGGCGCGGTGTGCAGTAGAGTGTCGTAGACATCGCCACTGGGGAGTCAAAGGCGGTCGGGCGTGGTAATGGCCACCCCCCCCCCCTCGTGTACCGTGCCGGCCTTCATTTAGGTGCTCGCCAACAGCACGTGCCCCAACAGTCTGCTGAAAGGCTACACGGGGGGGATCTTTGTCTCTGTGTAGCCTGAGTGTGCATTTCAACTGCTTCGCCCCTGCACGCCTGTCCCCGCAACGCCTCGCAGTCAGCCCCCCACCCCACCCCTCCCCCCCCCCGGGGAGCCGTTTTTCTGAGAAATTAATGAAGCATGATGTGTGAATTCTGGGCTCCGCAGTTCCTTACCTGTGACAGCCCTTCACTGGCCGCTGAAAGGCTCATTCACCCGGCCGGGCAACAATGGGCCGGGGGGAGGCTGACCCATTCACGCGGGAGTCTATCATTCCGTGTGCGGCGTCTTCAGGCAGCCCTTCAATGGGAATACTAATTTCGCTTCTTTATCTTTTCTGCATCAATCAAGCGTCCAATGGGGCTTTCAGCGAAATAAAAACTTTGTTTACAAATTGACTTCAAGGGAGCCCCTTTGCCGCCCAATGGGCGACGGCTGGCACAGAGTCGTGGCTCGCTCTCTCGCTCCCTTTCCATTTAGAAGTTGAATTTCGAGTGTTGTTTCTTAATGCCACTGTTTGCTGTTACACACATGGCGTGGCCGACGAGATCACGGCAAAGATGAGCAGGCACGCTGTGAAGCTCGTCTTCTCTCCTTGGCATCAAAATATCTCGACACGTGTTTGTCCAATTATATTTCTCGTCATTATAAATACAGCACTTTCATAAATTCCCTGCATTTTTATACACTTAGCATGGGCAGTTTTCTCTTTTGCAGTGTGGGACATATGGGTGTATATATACATGTTGAACTTCTTTCGCACCGTTCGTAGCCAAGCGTGCTAATCGGAGGTGCTCAAGTATGGTGACGGTGGCTTGAGGAGGCCTTCATCGAGCAGTGGGGTTGACCCGAGGCTGACGATGACCACACGAGTGGAAACGAAGTGAGAAAATTCAGAAAACAACATCGCAGTCCTATGGACTGCAATCAGACTCGGCAAAATTGCCGAGAGCAGGCTTCCGATTTTGACATCTCCAGTAATGTGCAAGAAAACAGCCACGAGCGAACGTGTGTGAAAACCTGTCGTAATAATGATAATATTCTCTGGTTCTTTCGGTAAAGTCACGTAGATACACTTACTTTTTTTTTCAATCTATGTGACTTTACCGAAAAAACCAAAGAATATGAATTCCTGCAGTCACGAAAGTTTTCAGTCAAAATAATAATAATAATCATCACATTGTAAAAGTGTCGATATGTATTCCCGTATGCATAATGCACTCCGAAGACAACAATGTTTCTGATTTCATCAATTTTTTAGCCACGGACAGCTGAAGCGATGCCTATCCCTCTTGTATTTGAATGGAGATTGGCGGATGATGGGGTGGGGGTGGGGGTGGGGTAGAAGAAAAAAAGTCCCGTCACTTTGTAAAGCTGAGAAGAGAGAGAGAGAGAAAAAAAAGGCATCTGCTCAGCTGTAGGGGTTGCGAGTTGTGCCTGAATGTGAACATATGGTGAGTTAATTGAAGTCGAGGCAACTATCGCGCACACCCGGTGCCCGTTTCGCCTCTTCCTCCCCGACCGCGGCCGAACACCGCAGCTACCGACTGTGACTAAAGTGGACAGGGGCTCCCCCAGTGGGGAACACGGCCGCGGGATTTAGCCGTGACCAATTAGGGTTTGTCCCGTCTTTTGTGCATAATTTCACCGTTTTTGGGGCTTGTTCGCGACTCCCTTTGCCCGTGCAAAGCGGCGCACAATGTGCGGAGCACGAGTCCGCCGAGACGTGTGGCGGCGCTTCCTCGTTGTGAACGCTCGTCGTCGTCGTCAGCAGCATCGGCCACGGTCACTCCGCTGCTGGATGAACGGTGGCCTCCCCGATCCGCCACCAATCTTTCACGATCCTGTCCTGTGATAATGATCCGCCCAGCACCTTCAAAATGAAGCTAGAAGCTATGTTTTGCTTTTGCCGGTATGACCCACTGAGCTATATAGCTTTAATTTCAGAAGCAACCCAGCCACCAATGATAGCCCAATGAAGTGGCTCACCACGTGGACACGTATAGCAGCCAAGGGCAAAAAACCGAGGGACCCGGAGAAAAATCCACGCGATCACGGGGAGAACGTGCAAACTTCAAATATACAACAGGCATCAGGGTCGGAATCTAACCCACGACCTCCTGTATACCGGGCGAGGGAGTTAACATCTCGCCACCACAAGATGAGCACACCGCTTCATCTCATAATTTCTCTAAATATAAAACTGATTTCTTGAGGGCAGCTTGTTGTGTTTAGTTTGCTGTTCTTCTTGCCCTGCACCTCAGATTATCACGGTTGGTTACGTACGGTGCGAAAGAAGTTCAACATAGATAAGTACTTTCAGATGCACGTGATTCCTTGGCTGCCACTCCATCATTACAGTTGACCAATGGCCATCATCCCTTTTGGCAATGTGTCCCGCCCAGGCCCTCTGACATTTCTATAGGGTATGAATTTTTGTCATTAGCCTGTGTATTTTCATAAATACGCGTGTTCCTCTGTTTTCATTTTAAGCATGCATCTCTCAATTATTATTTACACTCTGTTATTCCATTTTTGTTTTGTTTCATGCCCATGTTTCTGAGCCATAAGTCAGAGCGGGTAGTGCGCTATAGTTAAAATGCCATTCGCATGCAGTCAATTCACGAAAATCGTTTATTCTGTTGAATAAAAAAATCCCATGGTAGCATTGGCAAATCGAGTAAAAATGAATAAAATAATCCGCATGCTATAAATATCTTCCCAGTGGGATGAGTTTAAAGCTTCCAAATTTCAGGTTTTTAAGGATAATTGTGAATCTAAATTTTGATCATCTTTTGAGAGCACGGTTCGCTATGTATGTTGCAAAAGAAGTTCAACACACATGCATACATACATCAGCACTGGTTAAGTGGGATCTCAGTGTGACTTTGGGCTCATCATGCCCAACAGTGGAGTACTTATGGAAGGTGTGCTGTTGTCGGTTGTGCCAAGCCAGATATGATGCAATGGATATCATAACGCTGACAATGTGAAAAAGCCAGTGGATTAACCACAGGATGAGTAGAGTTTACCTGTTTGTCTGTTTCAACGTATGCATACAACTATTTAAGATTTGCACATTCATGGCCATGATCTGCAGTATTTAATATATTTAATGAGCAACATTCTTTGCGTTTTTTCATTATTTATTTTCATGTTTGTTTCCAGGGCCATTTGACTCTGTTTAACCTGTTTTTCTTTAAAAAAAAAATGTGCTGTGTAGTTATTTTAAAATGTTTTTATTATTAGCTATGCACTTTAAGTGAAGCCTGCATAGAATGAACCATTAAGACCACACCGCAACCGTGTGTTCAGCGCCATTAACTATCAAACATCTAATACCACTGATTGGCAGCTAATGCCTTAACGCAGTTCGCATGCACATCAGTAACAGGGGACAATGTGTGGCGAAACTATGAACCCATTCTCAGCCAGGGCTCACATACAAAAAAAGAGGTACAGGGGCAGCACTGCGATTGCTTGCTCACGCCACTGCTGGTGCAAAAGGGCCTCCACTCGACGGAGCTCTAGATAGCCCCTCCAGAGGGTATTTGGCCTACTCTTCCACACTTTCCAGATCTCTTGGCAGTGGTGGGAGTACAAACACTTGAACCCCCGACACACGCGACCTGGCCACCGACTACAGTGAACCCATTTACTGCTGGGTGGATAAGAGTCGGGATTTAAGCCACTTCGCTTCGACTGCCACTGCTTGTACTAATAGACTGCAAGTATTGTGGTTAATGTAAGCATGATTCCTTGCAAAAGGTGTCACTTTTGTTGCCAAAAAAAAGGGGAAAAACCCTATTAGTATATTTTGGTACTGGCAAAGGAGGTCCCATGATGCCACCGCTTGCTTCAGGGGATCGAACCGGTTAGCCTCTGCATCGCAAGTCGCGTGCGCTAAGCATCGCAGCACGACAGCATTCCGGTGGGCATGTTCATGTTCAAGAACCTGAATCCCACCGTGCACATTGAGATTGGCAAGGGGCAACTTTGAATCCATTCTCCCACGGCGAAGGCATTTTGAACCGGACGCCACTGTTTCGGCTTGTCGTTGAATTGTGCGTGTGTACACGTAAAGCACTTTTTTTTCAATCCACTGCTGGATTAGAGCCTCATCATGGCGTGCGTGCGGCTCATGGGGTTATTTCACCATACTTCACCCTGCTGAAAACGGCAGAACTGGCTGGGCCATTGTTTAATCATTTTTCAGGGGTAGAGTTACAAACTGTAGCTAATTAATTCATTGACTCTGCTGATGAAGCCACGAAGGTTAAAATTGGTTGACTCGATTCAATGAATGCCACAGCGTAATATTGTTCTCAACAGGCAACACATTCATGGATTTTCCTTTTTCGTGGACATAAAAAACAGACGTCTCATTATTCATGGATAATTAAGTTTATTGTCTCAATAATTAATTGCTGTTATCTATTCAACATAAGTATCGATGATTAATGCAGTCATAGTCGTCAAAGATTTCGATTGAAAGCTTTCGTGACTGCAGGGATTCATCTTCTTGGTTATTTCGGTAAAGTCACGTAGAAGGGAAGTAATCAAATAATAAAAATAAAACATAATAAAATAGTTCTCAGACGCTGTCGCCTCGACAGACCTGGTTTTCACCTGAGGACGGCTGCTTGCGTTGTGGCCGAAACGTCGTGAGAATTATTTTATTATGTTTTATTTTTATTATTTTATTACTTCCCTTCTACGTGACTTTACCGAAAGAACCAAGAAGAAGTCGTCCAAGAGTTGTTCTTATTATTGTAATGGGTAAAGTATTACGGAAGAGTAGGCCAATTGAACCTTATGGCGGGTCCCCGGGGTACCATAGTACCATAGTCACCCGGCTCTCGCAACAATGTCCGTGATGCAGTCACTTTTAGTCTGTTGATGGTCGGCGATGCGGCAATCGACTCATCTCGACGAGCTGTACACGATGCACTATTCAAAGTTTATTTTTTCGATAGCGGTTTTTTGGTATGCTAATGTTTTGCGTTTCGACATCGCCGCGGAGTTAAGTACACCCCTGGAAAAAAATAGTGTCCCAGAAATAAAATATTTAATTGCCTCGCCCATTTTGTATTATTTGGTAGCCCGGGGTACCGCCATGAGGATGAAATGCCCTCCGGAGTGGAGGCCCTTCTGCCAGCAGTGACATGAGCAAGAAATAGCACGGCTGCGCCTTTACCTTTTTTCCATGTCAAGATTTACGTATTCAATCATCATCTGGCTGCTTCAGTAAAGAAGCTCTGCTTCAAAGCAGCTTTCAAGCCTGGTTGTGGAAGTAGCCTGTTCACATTTTTTGCCTGAACACAAGTTGTTCCTGTCCCAAGCGTGACTCTGCTGCCTCCTAGTGGTTCAGAGAACTCTCTCTCTCTGCATTGAACAAAGTGATTGAAATTCCCTGTGAAATCCATTACGATCAGTAAATCCGTGGCTGTGAACTTCCATTCTCGCCACTCACAAGCCCGATTGTCACAGGTTATTAAGACGCAGCGTGTCATTGGAAATCGCACACACACACACACGTGCTGTTCTGAGCACCCACACTAAGGAATTAAAACACGGCAGAACGAATTCTTCGGCCGTTGCTGATCATTCTTACAACGCTGTGGGTGATCATAATGCACGGGCATAATATGACTTTGAAACCCCCAGCCCACCTCCTACGCATTCCACAAGTAGTGACTAATCCCATATCTGCATTTCCCATAAATATGCTAAATTCCTCTTGATATGCAAATTATTTTGTCAAGGCGCTCTTCCCCCTACAACCCAGCTTAAATATACGTTGCCAAGCATGGTGGTGTTCATTCAGACGCTGTCTTTCCGACAGACCTGTTCTTCACCTGAGGACGGCTGCTTGCGTTGTGGCCGAAACGTCGTGATAATTATTTTATTGTTTTATTTGTTTGTATTTTTAAAAAAAAAATATTTCCCATCTACGTGACTTTATCGAAAGAACCCTGCAGTCACGAAAGCTTTAAATCGAAAGATCATGATATTGTTTTCTCCGATACGAAGGTACTCTGCAAGCCGTCTGGATACCACCAAAGATTTGTCCATGAGGCCATACAGATATACAAACATAGACATGACTTCAACCGAGAAGATGGATTCAAATTGAGCAATCATTGGAAAGATGTGATTAACCATCTTAATGACATGTTAAACCTCAACCGCTACTCTCCCCCGCTCTGCGTCCCCCCTCCCCCATCCGTGGCTCCGTCGTGATGTATCAGCTTCACCTTCACCTTCCTGCCCCCCCCCATCCTACGCCCGTCCTCGTTGGCTCCTCCCCCTCCTCTTACCCTATGTAACAATGTCTCATCACAAATAACTCTCGCTACAGTTAATTTGCTGTGCCTGTTTTACGCCTGATGAAGGAAGCTTGTGTTGCCTCCGAAACGTCGTGATTTAATTTAGTTGTTTTCTTTTATTTTATTGATTGTTTTACCTACGTGACTTTACCGAAAACACCAAAGAGTAATTAAAGCGTTGTTATGTTTCATCAACCAATATAGAGCAATGGGGCCGTCCATAAATGACGTCACGCGGTTTTGGACGAAACTTGACCCCCCCCCCTCGTCACACGGCGACACAAAAAGTCAGACCCCCCCACCTCAAATATGACGTCACAAAGCTCTGCCCCCCCCCCCATCCCAAAGCCATATTTCCATTTTGAAAATAAAACATGCTTCAAATCGCTTTAAACTATTGTCATTGTAGTGCGTATTTAATGTGACGCTGCACTCTGATGTTGTAGGGGAAAACATTTATTAAAAAGTCTGTTTAATAAAGTAGCACGTGTTGTCTATATTTATTGAAAGTTGCGCATTTTGATGTGACGTCACATTTCTCCCCCCCCCCTCGTCATACATCGTCCCAAATGTCTGACCACCCCCCCCGCCTAGGTGCGTGACGTCATTTATGAACGGCCCCAATGGGTAAATGTGCAGCCCAGCAATCGCTTTCTCGCGCAACTGCTGGCAGGAGAGACTTCACTCGTAGGTAAGCTATTTATTGTGCTGTTAATATAATAGAATTCACACCCCGCTGGTTCGTAAGCCACACATTATTCATTCAGTGTTTTATTTACACATTCATACTGCTTAATGTTTTGGCAAAATGAACCTTATGACGGTACCCCGGGGTACCACAGCGCCCCGGATCTCGCATAATGTCCGTGATGCAGTCATGTTTAGTCTCTGTTGATGGTCGGCGAGGCGGCAATCGACTCATCTCGACGAGCTGTACACGATGATGCACCACTACGGTGCGTGCCACGAGCGTTCAGGGTTTCGGCACAATCGTGCTCGCTGCGTTTCGACATCGCGGAGTGTGGCACTGATTTCGGATTGATTGGTACCCCAGTCGCGGAGTTAAGTACACCCCTGGAAAAAAATAGTGTCCCAGAAATAAAATATTGAATTGCCTCGGCCCATTTTGTATTATTTGGTACCCCGGGGTATCCGCCATAAGGATCAAATGTACAACACAGCTGTCGTGGCAAATAAATACATAAATTAACACACAAAACGTTCGTTTCCGTCTACGAACAGCATGTATATGGTGATATGCAAATATGAAAGGGGCAGATTGCACCCAACTCTGTAAATGCTGATACAACACCATTGCCATTCCCATCAGGTGCTTTGTCTCATAACCGCGCCATTACAATATATACCAAACATCACATATCCGCCCTGCCTAATTAATGATAATTAAACCACTTATAACGTGCACGAATTTCGCGAAACTCGGCGGCGCAGAATTAACCAGCCCTGTGTAGTTTTTGAACACACGGTGTGACCAGTTCCGGATTATCCTCGTAGCAAAAGTAGCTACACATGTAGCTACGGGGCCCGAACTTTCAAGGGCCCTGCGCTAAATGCTTTCAAATTATCAATTCCGGTTCAGTGAATCTGTACTTGCTCTATTACAATAGTACTATACCGCCTTCAACTTTTATGAACGACTGGGTGTTTAAGGTTAGCGATTTGTCGTATTATCCGGCTGTATAGCAAATGAAAAAATGCAATTAAGAATATTGGCCTATACCATCAGCCCCCAGCGAGTTGGATATGTGACATTGGACTGTACAGTTAAATGTTTAATTCATATTAGTGACCATCTGGCAAATGCAACATTAATGATCTTATTCACGGTGAGAGAAGTTAACAACTTTGGCCAATCGGCCCAATACTCTGTACATTATGAATGTAACATTTCAGCCCTATCAGGTTTGATTAATTGTTTTGATTCGGGGTCATAATTGAATTAGGAATCTATCGTGATACAATTTTTACTGACTTACTATAAATTATAAATACTGGAACACATTTTTTGCGTTTGTGCATGTACAATGAGCTTTAGAATAGATTATAATCGACAGATCGTTCCATCCCAAATGAACATACCAGGTTGTAAACGGTTTTTATTGCTTATCATTAGAACAAAAGATGGTCTGGAGGTGGCCGGGTAGCTCAGAGGTCAGAGCGCTGAACTGGTACCGCTGAAATATTTTGGGTTCGAGTCTAGACAGCCACCTATGGCTAAACTAGGATGTCTCAGCCCAGTCATTGATTGTACAAAAAACACAACGTATAATATTCGGTTTCGGCACTTAATTTGGCTAAATGACAGTGCTGAGAATATAAATTACTGGTTTGACCGTCATGTCACGGACAAATTATCTCTGTAGCAAGGCGAGTGGAAAATCACTGCCCCCCCCCCCACCATGTGTAATATAGGTAACTTTAAGTAATTCTGTGATGTCACCTTCGCAGACCATTCTCAACAACAGCGGTACATCGCTCTGCGAGAATTCCGATTGGATTATTTGTTTCGTATTCAGGGAAAAAGACGAAATATAATATGAAAACCTTAATTCTGTATATAATGACAATATGTTACATCCCTCTGTCAATCCACTGCTGGACGAAGGCCTTCCCATGCCATATCGGTTATGGAGGTTGATTAACCATACTTCACCACGCTGGTCAGTGCGGGTTGGTGTCGGGCTGGGGGCGGGGCAGAACTGGTTCAGTTATCACTTGCCACTGACGTTGACCATGGCTGGGAATCGAACTCAGGTTGCTAGATGTACATCACCGTGCACTAACGACTGTGGCACCGTGTGGTCAACAATTACTATCCAATTATTTTGCATTTTTAACAAGCAAGGCCCACTGAGCTGTATAGCTCTTTTTTCAAAAGCGACCTGGCCACGAAGTGGCTTATCACGTGTAGATTTATAGCAGCCAAATCCTCTAAAAGGCACGTTTTGAAATGTGCAGAGAAAAACCAGGGGATCCAGAGAAAATCCACACACGACGGGGAGAGAGACATGCAAACTCCGAATATACAGCAGGCGTCAAGGTTGGGATCAACCCACAACCTCCTGTGTACCAGGCGAGGTAGTTAACATCTCGCGGTGCCCAAGTATGATCAAACAATCCCGGTGACAATCACGGCGTGGGGAGGCCTTCATCCAGCAGTGGCCGGGCAAGGGGGCTGTAGGAAAGTATTATGTTAGACGAACCCCACGCCGTAAATTAATCTTTGTCATTCCAACCAGACGTCTATAACTGCGGGGCTTTTTAAAAAAAAACACGCTGAGCGCTGATAATTGTTTTTTTACCCTTCTATCTGGCAACAAAATTGACACCTTTTTTTTACAAAGAGTCATGATTGCATAGACCACAATACCTGCAGTCATAATGCAAACAAAAAACATAACTCTGATAATGTGCACTGTCCTTGAAGTTGATTGGTCCACACCCGAGACAGCTTTCCTTAGAGCCTAGTCTCACATGTGTTGGACCAGATGACGCCAAAAGGCGCACAACTCAAAGACAATGCACCATCAGAGCAGAACCGGCCCTAGACCTTTGGGGGCCCTAAGCAAAATTTGGTTGGAGGCCCCTTTGATGTATGATTGTTTTCACCTACTCGCTAGCAGTGACTCTAGGGGGCCCTCTGCTGGCCACGGGGCCCTTTGCAATTGCAAGGGTCGCTTAGTGGCTGGGCCGGCTCTGCATCAGAGTATGAGAGCTCGGGGTAAGCATTTACACCATTGGAACCTCATTTGCCAGGCAAAGTGGATGACCACGCCAATCCTCGCCGCTCTCTCCCAAGATATTCATCGGAGGACGTTTTCTGACGCAAGGCAGCAGTTGCACATGGTCCAACTCCCGGACCTGTATGTGCGTGGGTTTTTTATATTTTCCTCTTTCCCCACGGCAGTGTTTCTCAACTCCCGCCCGCATGTCCACAGTCGATTTAATGGATTTGAAAACACATCCTGTGCAAGGTTTTTAAGAGCTTTTGCAAAATACATATACATATATACGTATATTCTCCCATTCGGGAGCAGCATTCTCATGCGAACCGTATTGCTTTAATACAAAACGTAAAAATTCACCACATTCGTCAGTAACACCACTTTAGAAATACATATGATAGGCGACGTTTCAAGCAATGGCCCTTCTTCATGTGCTGTGAAGGGCCATTTCCCTTAATGTCGCCGATGATTTGTATTTTTCTTTTAAGGTAGTGTTGTTGACGAATGTCTATTTCATTAATAGATTTCCAGGGGACACATTTAAGGGGACCCGACCGCTCTAAGCACGATTAAACACCACAACGACTCCCTTCCCCATTTTACAGTAACTCTTTTATCCACGATATCACCTGTGCATGCCAGAGCCGGCCTTCATCGAGGCAGGCCGGGAAACCATTGACAATCCCTCTCTTAATGACGCCTGTAGATTAATGTAGGTCATGACAGTTTAGCAAATGGTAACGCTACGATAATACGGTAATCTCTCAAGACGCTGTTCAGGAGAGTGAGCCGTCATTCGGACGTCTACAGTTAAAAATCAAAGAGGCCGATGACAAGCTGTATAGAAATGTGTAGGGTATGTTTCACAGGTAGGAAATCTGCATCGTGTGGGCAGTCTTTAGGCTTCCGAATGACAGATTAGTCCCCGAAACAATATTTTAAGAGATTACCTCATTTTGTAGAGTTACCGTTCCCACAACTCTTATCTGTACATTTTAGCATATCAGTTGAGATTGTTTTCCAACAATATTTTTGCATTACATATTTCATTATTATGTTCCGTTATTATCTACATTCATCGACAGACGCATATGCGAAATGGATTGTAAATGTGTAAACATGTTAAAATGGCCAAATGTCATAATGAATTTATACATATTACGGACGTAGCAATGCATCAATTCATCAATAAATATTGATTCTTATATCCACGATACACACATCAAATCACATGCGTGAGAACCAATGTTTATCAATTCTTATAAGTGTAATGCGTGATATTTTCGGCCATAAGAGGCCGCTAGAGTAACCACAATCTAATTTATTTATATTTTAATGAATTGAATAGTTGCCCTGAATGAATAATGCCAGTTAAGTGAAATATGGGTATCATGCGGGATGAGGATTTGGGAACAAGTCATTTTATCCTGAACAAATATCCATTCACAATTCACCAGCAGAAACCTGCACAAATACAGTATCGCAAAAAAATTTGTCTGACTGCCTTGAAGTTGGCTTTCTTAAAAAAAATTATCCTCTTAATGCAAATCCTTCTACAGCCTGACCACAGTAACCATGAATGTCAGAAAGTCCAACGTTCGTTTCGCAACATCGTGTGTTACGACAAAATCCAGACCAGGCAGCATTATTCACTGTTCAGTACCATTGCTTGTAATTCATGTCGGCTTTTTGGGGCCCAGAACACATGATTGGAACTCCCCTCAGAGGTGGTTTGTTGACTCAATAAAACTGAGGAAAATAATACGTTTGTATATATATGTACATACACTGTATTCTCCGGGTTATAAGACGCTCCGGAAAGTAAGGCGGACGCTAAGTTTGCGTCTGCACCGCCGGTGGTGCTGAAGTCGGTCACTCGTCGGCACATTTTGTGCGCGTGACAAAACTCGCTAAACTAAAGAAAAAAACTTTTTTGTTGTTTAAATACCAGGTAAGGCCCACTGAGCTATATAGCGCTTTTTTTTCAGAAGCGTCCCGGCCACAGATGATAGCTGAAGTGGCTTATGTGGAAATGTATAACAGCCAAAGAAATCCTCGATACGCATGTTTATTAAACGAACCTTATGGCGGGAGCCCGGGGTCACCAATAAACGGAAGTCAAAATCGTAAATTATTAAAAACATTTTCCGACTCAGTCCCACCGCGCACATACACGCCTGGCGCGGATCATTCTGTTGTCGTGTCGTCCAAGTGCAGTGATGACGAATGCGCAGAAGAAACAGAACTTTTTAACTTTCATTAGCGCATCGTGTAGAGCTCGTCGAGCAGAATAGATTGCCGTGTCGTTCGCCTTCAACAGACATAAAATAACGTCGCAATGCAGTTTATGCGAGAGCCAGGGGCTTATGGGACCCTAGGGTCCCGCCGTAAGGTTCAGTTGTAAACAGGCGTCAGGCACAGTTCCTCGATCGGCAGGTCGCGTGCCCGTGGAGTAACAGCGTGGGTGCTCCCACCCCCTGGCCAGCGTGGAAAAGTAGGCCAATACACGCACCTCTAGAGGGCCTCTCTTGAGCTCCTAATAGCGGAGGCCCTTCCAGCAGCAATGGCGTAAGCGAGCGATTGCTGCACCTCCATCGCACTCCTCGTGTTTTGGACCACACGCAACTTGCATCCATCTTAAACGTCTCTGTCGGTAGTTTTTGGAACGAAATATGCTGCGTGGAGCCAGAGCGCAGAAGCTGCAACGCACCCACGCGCATCCTTTTGGGGTGGGTTGGACTCCCTCTCCTGGAGCCCGCAAGCCTCTATCCTCCCAGCACCAGGCCTTCCGTCATCCATCGGCTTCTCGTGCTGCTGCTGCTGCTGCTGCCATTCCTCCCCAGACGACTCAGGTCATCATGATGTTGATCTTGCTCCACTCGTAGATGTCCTGCTCGCAGATGATGTCCGAGTTGACGAGGAGGTAGCGGTCACCCACGCAGAAGTGCTTCTGGCAGGCGGCGCACTTGAAGCACTCGAGGTGGTAAACCTTGTCCCGCACGCGCATCGTCATCTCGAAGGCTCGGATGCGCTTCTCGCACGACGCGCAGTGACCGTCCTGCCCAAAGAGCCTGGGCGACGCGGCGGGCACAGGCACAGACACAGGCGGATCTCGTAACTTCTCAATGCAGGTGGAAGGTGCGGGGTGGATTTGAGTCGGGGGGGGGTGGTCCCAACGTTTTCAAGCTTAGTAGGTAGTGGGCCGGCACTGAACAAGAGCAGACTGGAGCCCTGCAGAGGTCCACACTGGGTCATCGGTGTTGACCTCTAGGTTGAAAACTAATTTCTTTAGCGCAGCATTTTTTGTGTTTAGTTAGTTATCCCCCCCCACCACCCGCACACTGCGATTAGCACGGTTGGCTACGTGAGTTCAACATACACACACGTATGTACAAATAGGGCCCTGCATTAATAAATAAACTCGTTCCACGCATTATTTCTGGTAAATATCAATATAATGCCAATTGTTGGGGGTCTCAAGTGGGAGTTGGGGGGCAATCGTCCCTTCTCCCCCCATCTCCCCGCCCCTTGGATCCGGCGATGGACAGAGACGTCAGCCACCGGTTTTACTGGCCGCGCGCGAAGGCTGTGCCAAGCCGCGTTGTATTGTTATCATTTAGCCGTGCTTAATCCACTGCTGGATGAAGGCTTCCCCAAAGCCGCTGCCACCACCCACGATCCTGCGCACGAGACGATTTCATCACTCCGTCTCCCCCCCGTGGACGCTCGTCCGGATACGTCCCACTCCCTGCCGCTCCGCCAAATTTCAAAACCTGCCCGCAAATTTGTATTAATGCCCCAGGTCACCCTTGCGAATGAGCTTTTCCCCGGGTCTCTTTATTTCTCACCTGGTTAAACAAAAACAAAAAAAGACTTTAATATTTCACTGGATCAAGACGATGATGATATATTTGTAAAAATAAAAAAAATGCTGACTCAATTACCACTGCTGACGAGGCTGGCACACATCCATTAGCCACTGGTTTTCCGGTCGAACGTGGGACAGAAGTGCGTTATGGAAAAAGTATAAGTCCGGTTTATTGTTTTCCCACGTTAGCATTTAGTGCTGTGTACTCTGTGAGTGGTTTGTTAGCCCATGTTTGGCGTGATGAGGTGTAATAACTAACGGTGTGAACGATGCACCGATCCATTGAATGACATCTATTCTTACGCTTGCGATCACGTGCACCCAACCGTGTCCTTGATAATCGATAGTTTTCAATTCGTATACGCTGTATGTAATGGGTTCGTGTCAGCCTGGACACCCTTTCAAATGTCATGCTCCATCTCAAGGTATATTTTTAAATATAAAATAAATAAATAACACGTGCGGCTACGAGAGCATCTACTATTCACCATAATGTACTTGCATAAAATAATCGAATCACGATGCAGACACGCAATGATTCATCGAATCGACCGGACGTGGGTGGATGGATGAATAATTTCCACTTCGATTGAAAATACACGCCTGAATATTTTTGCTGTGTTCATTCTGCACGCGAGCGACAATAATTCCATGAAGCGATGCCCTGTCGCGTTTTTTCCCTCCTTCTTATTCTTCCTTCCATGTAACTTCCCGATCCATAGGGGCCGTCCATAAATGACGTCACGCGATTTTGGACGATTTTTG
>CM025654.2:8114681-8127345 GCA_014621495.2 Entosphenus tridentatus | reverse complement strand
CCCCCCCCCCCCCAGGTGCGTGGCGTCATTTATGGAGGGCCCCATATCTATTTAACGCTGCGCCTTCTCAAAAGAAAATATCGGCAATGTGGGAAAGCGGAAGCAACTTATTTTATTTATTTTGTCCCACCAACCAGCGCGCCCTGGCACGAAAAAATAGCCACGGTAACATTCCTACAAGTAAAACCTGCGCGTAGAAACCCACTACTGCAAACAGGAAAGCGAATTGTCTCCACGCAACTCTATTTACATTTCAATAAACCTCGTCGTGTTTTGCAGGAAATACCATTATTATATGTAAAGTAACATAATAGTAACAATATATTATTTACAGCCCTTTGTCAATCGATTTCCGGATGAAGGCCTCAACTACACCGTGTCAGTCGTGGGGGTTGTTCCACTATACTTCACCGTGCTGGTCACTTTGGCTTGGTAGATTTAAGGGAGGCCAAAGCCGGTTCATAGCAGAGGTCGCAATCGGGTACCCGATACCCGTACCCTACCCGATACCCGGCTACCCTTTGCCCGGCCGGGTACGGGTACCCGTTTGCGACCCTGGTGCGGCCGGGTACGGGTAAGGAATCAAAACCCCTTTGCGACCTCTGGTTCATAGTGGTCACCACATTAACAACTGATGTTGTCAATGGTTGGAAGTCAGAGTCGGGCTTCTGGGTCCACAACACAGTGTGCTCGCCGCTGCACCATTAAATACAAATAGTTGTGTGTTTAATGTGCACAACATGTAGTTATTGCAGAATATGTATCGTTAGAAAACCCGTATTTATATATTTTCTATGTATTTAGTGTATCCCTTTTTGAATGTTTATTACTTTACTTGTTAGGGAACAGAATCATTATTGTTCCATTCGTGAAATGTATGTTATTGAATGTTGTGCCTTTGCTGTATTATATTCAATTTGTGTTATGGGCTTCATGTCACAAGGGCAAATAAACTCTGCAGCTAGTTGTGGATGACCCGTGTCAAAGGATAGTCCTCGAAGAAGACACGACATAACATCTCAAGTGACTCCAATAGACCAACAGGGTCTGCTGTTTACATTTGCTACAAATATCGTCCATCGAATGCCAATCAAACGCGAATTTAACATTCTTAGAGCTGGAATTTCGTCAAAATTAAGTGGAAAACATTTATTTCTGATTTTTTTGGGGCAGTCATTGAATCAGGCCAAATAGTCACACTGCACTACTGAAGCATGTTAAATCACATGCGGCTGAAACTCTGATTACAACTATAACAAACTATTAAACTAAACTCGGGCTCTCAGCAGTGTTGTCCAGGTGTCCTCTGACCCGAGACACCCATCCACCTCCCACCAATGAAATGCCTCTAAACCGTTAGGCTGAGAGAGCTTATTGGCTGAGATACCATGGGATTCATCTCAGTAGTTCACATGAAGAAGCCCTTGAAAAGCCCTGCAGCGGGAGTTATTTAAGCTACAAAATGCTTGTAGTTGTTTTTTTTTATTTCGTCACATGTTGGCTCTCAGAACTAGGTATATAACTTGTTAAATACATAGGCAGAATGATTGTGTGTGAGCAAATACAGGTGACTGAAGAGGTGGTAAAATGGTCTGCACATCAAGGCAAAGAAGCAGTGGAGAGGTCAACGTTTAGAGTTTCACTAACATTTAAGTAGGAACACATGGATTAGAGAACTTGTAAAAATGTATGGACACATGTTTTTCCATCATTCTGCTTTTAAATCAAGAACCAAAAGTATTGCAATGATGATCCCTCGATTATAATTGTGGGTTTCAGCCACGCATGATGAAACCATGCTCTCAAGCATAGCGATTTCTTAATCTTCCTCCCCCCCCCATACAAAATGAGGCTTGTTATACAAACTCTGCTGGGTTATCAGATGTCAAACCTGTCAACCCATACGGTGTACCCGTATTCTTGTACGGGGAAATTGAGTATTCAGGTCCATATGGCGTGCAGCCGTTTCAATAGAGGCAAAATAATGATACGTGTTTGTTTTTCTCCCTTGTGTTGGGACTTTGTAGAAGGAACGTTGAGATTTATCAGGGCGCAGGCTGTCAAATAAAGGGGTTGACATGTATGAGATGTCGTCAGTCAGTCATTCGACAATATCCATTGCTGAATCAGAAAGAACCCCATTAAAACACGTGAGACATTGCCTCTTTCGCGAGGGCCACCTGCGTGAGATCGAGTGAAAGTCACCAGCCCGAGCAGTCCGTCACAATGGTGACCACACTCCCCCATTAAAAACGCAAAAACCGACACATTTTGTTAAATCAACCAATGCCATTTCGTTTCTTCCCACTCCTCCCCATCCATCTCAATCACCAGGCAACTCCAGCCATATTCTTTGGGTCTTTTGCTAAAGTCACGTAGATGGGTTCAAATGAATAAAAATGAAACAAAAAACTACAACGTTTCGATCACAACACAAGCGATCGCCCCGATGACGTCCTGATGACGATTGCTTGTATTGCGATCGAAACGTCGTAGTTTTTTGTCTATTTTATTTTCATTCATTTGAACCTCAATCTACCCGACTTTACCGAAAGACCCAAAGAATATGAATTCCTGCAGTGACGAAAGCTTTCAGTCAAGAACTCCAGCCATTTCCCGAGCAAGACCGGCCCCCCCCCCCCCACGGTTACCGCAGATAGTCCCGGCGGCAGAGCTTGCGTCCGAGCTTGTAGTAGAGCCTTCGTCCCACCTCGCCCAGGCGGCAGCCGCAGAGGTCGCAGCTGAGGCAATCCTCGTGCCAGAACTGCTCGATGGCCTTCAGGAGGTAGCGGTCGCTGATTGGCTGCCGGCACCCGCCGCACATCAGCATCATCGGCGGCATTCGCAGCACCTCGTCCACGGGCTCCCTGGGGACGCGGTCGAACGCGCAGCCCATAGTCAGTGCGCCCGTTGCCGGGGCAACAGAGGTAGCAACCGGGTACCCGATACCCGTACCTTACCCAATACCCGGCTACCCGTACCCGGCCGGGTAAGGGTACCCGTTTGCGACCCTGGTGCGGTACGGGTACGGGTAGGCCGTGAGTCACTGGTGAGTCACCGTTTGTCACTCATTTCCCAACGTCTTGTCTCTTCTCACAATTCAAGTTCCTAGAATCAACCCACCCGCGCCTGCAACATGGCTTCATCCCAGAGGTCGCAATCAGGTACCCGATACCCGTACCCTACCCGTTCCCCGGCCGGGTACTCATTTGAGGCTGAGTCGACCTGGGGGTGGGGGGGTGGAGGCCCAGATAATCGTCACTGTTGGCCGTGAGCTGGAATCGAACTCGAGTGGCTGGGTTCGTAGGGCAGTGCACATCCACTGCGCCACGGCTCCCCACACACGTGTGTCTCTTCACTTGAAGCATTGCTCGCGCCCATGATCTCGAGATCATGGGAGATGGCAACGGTTTAGGGAGGCCTTCATCCAGCGGTGGATAATTCACGGCTGATGATGATGATGATGATCAATGCAGTAAAACTTGACGACTCTGTACAGTCGGCTGTTATGAGATTCGACGACATCGCTGCAGTAAACATGGGTTCATGTTCACAGTACGGGGGTAACCCAATGCAGCTACTGTATGATGAATTACACATACAGCCCACAACATCCGTCACATATCCCGTCAACCTGCCAAAAATATACACTTTCAACATATATAATTATATCACATAGGCTATGTGTTTCGCGGTCTATCCTCCGGACAAAGTGAAAACGTTGACCGTGTGACATGTCTATGAGCTAATACCACGGATCTTTGGTCAATCCACTGCTGGATGAGGGCTTCCCCACGCCTTTTGCTCGTAGGAGGAGTTGTTCGACCATACTTCACTACATTGGTCAGTTTATGGTTGAGGGGGGGGAGAGACGCTCCCACATCGCTCTCTTGACTAATGTGAGCCATGGCCCAGGGAGTCGATCGTGTTTACAACTCATGCGGTGCGCTAACCACTGCGCCACCGCTCCACCTCCCGTACAATCACAATTATCATCATCGGTAGCTATGATCGATCCACTGCTGGATTAAGGCCCCCCCCCCCCCCCCAAAAGCAGTCGCCATCTCGCACGATCTTGCGACGTAACGATCCGAGCCGACACCCGTCCCATCGCTGACGTTCTCTCTGTCCCGCCAGTCACAACTTCCCTCTGCGTGAATATTCGCAGGGCCTGATGCACTCGGCATTTCGAAGTGCATTCTGCTCCACGATGGTTGCAACTCAGCCCAGAACTTTGTATCGCTGTGGAACAATTCCGCGGCGATGCGGTAATTGCATACCCATTGCCAGGGCTTATTAATTTCATATTCCGGGACGCTGCTCGTACCGCTGGCTCGGTGTAGTGATCATCGGCGTAAGGTACTGCCACTGCAGTACGATATACGCCAATCGACAATTACCCTGCACTGTATTAGTATACCCTATATGTACCCCCAACCGCACACACCAACCAGTGCCTGTACGTACGCAAGGACTTTAACCTTGTCCTACGGTGCAATTCTGTGTGAGTACGGGCACATAGGTGTATAGGAACTTACTCTGCTGGTTCAGTCGTTTTCCTGGAGCTTGATGTCGACATGTTCATGCGGAGACCCGCACGCACAACACACACGCACGCACGCGCGCGCGCACCGGAGTGACAAACAGCCAAGCCCCAGTCGCGTTTTATAGAAGTGGCGCTCACAGAGGGGCCCCCTGGCCGAAGTCAAACTTCCTCTCCGCGCGCTCGTCGTGACTCGGCGCACAATGGGCGGAAATTTGCGCAATAGCCGCTTGCAAGTCTCGCGTCGGGTTTGAGACACGAAGCACTGAGAGTGCTGCTCTCGTCTCGGGGGTCAGCGGGGCTTCATTTCAGCCGGGTCTGTCGTCCCCTGTCAGCGACCGTCACCCGGCATACCACGTCCAGTAGACTCCTCGCTATGGCTGCAGCTACTGCTAGCAATGTCCCATCTACATTAGTGTAACAGTGACACGCAAACTATCACAGTACCCGGCATACCACACCCAGTATACTCCTCGCTATGGCCTTGGCTACTGATAGTTACGTGCCAGACACTCCAGACTACCAGCGACCCATGAAAATGTTCAGTGAGATACGAATTTCTGAGAGGCATGCTTCGTTTTGTTTTCTCCCAAACTCCAGTCCCTGCAGATTTGCCACCGACGCAGTCGTCGGGATTTTTCGACGTTCACCGACCTTTTTCGCTCGAGTTGCAATTTAAGTCGCTGCACGCTATACGCGCCCGATGATTGTACACACAAGTATACACAATATCTACAGCATGAAACGAACCGGCGCTGTTACGACACGTACAAACAGTACATTAATGATTGTACTGCACTGCATCGAAATGGGAATTTATATGACACGCACCATGCGTGGTGGGAGCAGCTATGAGACCTGTGACCTGCGTTCGATTCCTGGACACGCCTAAGATCAATGGCGAGTGATATAGCAAGCGATACTGCTATGACATCTTCCCCTTCATCGTACACTCACCACCGTGGTGAAGTATGGTCAACGCCTCCCCCCCCCCTCCCATGGACCTGGCATGGAGGGGTCTTCATCCAGTAGTGGATTGACAAAGCGTTGTAAATTGTTTTATGCCAAGTCTGTGATCTTATTTTTTCCGGTAGTTGTAAAAATCATACTGGAGTAAGTAGTTTCCAAAAAGTAGGAAATCGTTTCCAAAAGTTGCAAGAGCAGGTAATCATGGGGCGAAGTGCATTAGCAAGAGTGAGGTTAATGCAAAAAAAATTATATAGTTTCAACCAACCCGCATTGACCAGCGTGGTGAAGAATGATCAAACAACCCCTACGATTGAAAGGGCGTGGGGGAGGGGAGCCATTCTTCCGGCAGCGGATTGGCAAAGGGCTGATAATTATTATAATGACAGCATTGCATTCTCACTTTTACAAACGGAGGTACGTTCCCTACATCATGCCTCGACGCAGTTTATTTTTTTCAGAAGGGCGAATCTTTCCCTGTTACGAGCACTGCATTATGGAACCAGAACACAAATTAGTCACTCTGACATTTTGACCATGCTGTGCACTCATGCGTTCCGGTGTCGGCAATGATTAATTAATTACAAATGTTAGATATATTTTGTTAAAAAATAAAGAGACATTGTAGAAATGAGTACAGTATATTCTTCCGTTATATATTTTTTTTTCATCGTGGCTTCTGGAGTTGTGTTTTGTTATTCTTAATCTCGTAAGCAGAATGGGGACCATTAATATATTATCTATAAACGTCATTTTTTTTATTATACGCAAACAATTCCAAGGTCGATGTCACTAAGCCCTGCCGACCACCTCCCGTCCAGCGGCACACGTGAGGACAGGGGTGAGACTTTTTTAATCCCCCCCCCGCCTAGCTCCCAAGTAGTTTTGCGTTCTCCGATCTGTCGAGTAATCGAACCGGTGATAAATAACTAACTTAGTTGGTCGAATATCCCAGCCTAACTCCGCAGTGTTTGGGCTACGTTCGTGAAGTGCGCTTTGTTGATGTAAAGTCGTTTTACGGGATCGCGACCCCGTGATGCCATTAAACAGCGCTACCACCAAGCAGCACTTTTCCTTTGTTTTCATTCCTTCCCCAGTTACGTTGTTGATGATGGATTGATTGTGCCCGATAGGCACTTCACTACAAGTCTTATGTCGACTCTATAGAGTCGTTCCCTGGCGTTCAATGACATTGTGACCACTTCATGGGTGTTTTTCTATGCCCAAACAGGACGTGCATCCCTCTCCAAGGGCTTTTACGAATTGGCAAAGTTTCTCAAGAATTGAAAGTTCTTCAAGAAACGTATTATTCTTATTCCGTTTTCAATTCTTGAAGAAGCTCTCGACACGTGTGAAAATACATTGGAGAGCCGTGCGGTAACAACCGTGAAAACCTGCACAGCTCTCACGAATCACCATCAACCATGATTAATCCACTGCTGGATGAAGGCTCTAAGCAAGTTAAATTTCGATTTAAAGCTTTCGTGACTGCAGGGATTCATCTTCTTGGTTCTTTCGGTAAAGTCACGTAGAAGGGAAGTAATAAAATAAAAAAATAAAAAACATAATAGAAATAATAAAATGTATTATGTTTTATTTTAATTATTTTATTACTTCCCTTCTACGTGACTTTACCGAAAGAACCAAGAAGTGCTAAGCAAGTTGTCACCATCTCCCACGATCTTGCGATGCAGCAATTCACACAGCAACTGCACACGAGGTTATACAATCGCTCCATCTCCCACCGTGACGTCCCTCTCGGGCGAATTCCAGCCTCTTGCTAAATACTATTATTTCATGCATTCTGAACTCTTTTCCCCACGCTACAGGTTGGCATTCTTGTTATCTCGTATGACTGATATAGATGCAGAGCAAACAACGACAATTTCACGTTCAGGTGAGCAAAGCCTGAAAACCGCGTCAACTTTGCACATAAATGTGGTCATTTTGACGTTCGTCAATTTGTAGATTTGTTTTATTTATAACTTGTTCAGGTTTTGTTTGATGCTAAACACATATACATTAAACTTTGCATGTAAATTCTAAACATTTAATTTCTTGACTTAAACCCCCAGTCTTCTAAACTACACATCCATCTCTAAGCTCTGCACAAGATTCGATGCCCGAAACGTCAACTGCGATCACGTACTTCCGTTCTAAGGCAGTGCCAATTATGCACGGGCACGACTGTTTCATCACGGAAACAACTCACCGTGGCATTGTTTCTCATAATCAGAAGGGAAAAAAAACATCGTCCATTTATACAGGAAGGTCTTGCTGAGTTCCAAGAATGTTTTGCAGGAGGGTTCTGCGTTGGGATGTTGGTCCATTTCCGTTCGTAATTAACGAGTGTTTTGCTTCGTGCGGGACGAAACTCGAGAACCCGGAGACAACCCACCCCGAGGCCGGTGGCATTTTATTTTAAAGCACGTGGCGTTTTAGGAACCCACTTGCTGTACTGCATTGCCGTGACCGTGTCGCAGGAAAGCGTGGTTTGTAGTTTTCAGACCATTTGCGTGCTCCGATAAACCCTGCCTCCGAAGTGATTGATCACAGGGCGTAGCGCGCCACCGCTCTTGTCGACACGTGACCTGTACGCACATTGAAATGTGATTAAATAAAAAAAAAGACCTCGCGAAGCTGGATTCCAGGAAGTCAGAATGAGGGGCACGGTATTACCCTCGGTGGTGCCCTTTGGTGCCCTCTTTGCCGTTGCTACTTTTGGTTCTCGAGTCAAAAAGCGGAAAAATGCTTCACAAAAAGCACGTGCTCCATTCCCTGCCTCTCTCGGTGTTATTCCAAGCACGCGCACCTCCATCGCGATGGCTTTGGAGAGACCTTCATCGGGCAATGTAAAGATCATATCTGATTATGATGATTATGATGATTAGTATAAGTGTGATGATGTAAAAAAATAATTGTGAAATAAATCAATTAGTAGTACGGTATGATGGTTTGAAAAAAATATTGTGTCTCTGACAAGTGATCGTAGCCATGCCAATCACCCCTTTGGATATTTTGTCCTCTCTCGATCAGATCACGCGCTCTGCATTTTAGAAAGGGAAATGTAAATGTCTTTGGTGTCGTGGTCATCATCGTACTCATTTGGGTTATCGAGTGATACACGCTGAACTATAAACGTATTTCAATATACAAACAAAAGTATGCTACGATGCATTCAGTTTATATCCGCGGTACATTTGAACATACATATTTCACAATGCCACAGTGCAATAGCGTAATGTTATTGCCACGCTCATGAATTAACCCATCTCAAGTCTCTCATTCGCCCCCAAAAATCCCACGTGAAACAATGCACACTCCACATTGTAAAACGAGGCCACCATGCGTCAGGTCGTTTTAACATTGGAAAGAGGTGTTCAGATGGGGGGGGGGGGTAAGCCAACGAGAGAGATGGACCGCCGACCCTTATTTAATTCCAAACTCCACTTTGCCCGTTGAGTCAGTGGGTTTGGAGAGTGGTTAACCGCGGAAGCAGACCGGCACCAGCGATACGATGGGTGGGTGCAATGTGCCCCGAAGCTGATAGCCCGAGTCGTAATAGCCGGGGCCACACAGGCCGAGTTATTACAGCAGCACGAAAAAAATAAAATTGATAGCCAATGGCTTGCCAAGTAGCAGTGGTGAATATACACATACGCAAGAGGAGTACAATAATATAATCATTATTTGTGAATGACTCGTACCGTGTTATTCCTTGTGCATTTATTGCAGATGCATTACAGCCCTGTGTAAATCCAGCGCTGGTAGAAGGCATCTTACACACCCAGTGCCGGATTATCCTCTTAGCAAAAGTAGCAGCATATGCTACGGGCCCCGCGCTAAATGCGTTCAAGTTATCAATTCCCGTTCAGTGATTCTGCACTCGCTCTATTACTATAGTACTATACCGCCTTCAACTTTTATAGACGACTGGGTGTTTAAGGTTAGCGATTTGTCGTATAATCTGGCTGTATAGCAAATGAGAAAATACAATTA
Source organism: Entosphenus tridentatus (assembly GCA_014621495.2). Lineage (NCBI taxonomy): Eukaryota > Metazoa > Chordata > Hyperoartia > Petromyzontiformes > Petromyzontidae > Entosphenus > Entosphenus tridentatus. The sequence continues at coordinate 8,117,837 of CM025654.2, read as the reverse complement.
CTTTATTGTGCAAGTAAAAAATGTGTGTTTTATTATTTATGTGTTTTTTAGGGCCCCTTTATAACACGTGTTACAGGCCCCCCACTAGCTTAATCCGGCACTGTCCACGCCCTGTTAGTTATGGGGGGGGTTGTTTGGCCATACTTCACCACACTGGCCAGTGTGGGTTAGTGAACTGGGAGTAGGTGGTTGATTTAAATGAAATAATTACAATGTTCATAGTAATTCGCATGTGTAGTACAATGTTGTAAATGTAATAATTGTATTGTTTACATTGCAGTATAGGCAAAGCATTCATGTATTTGGCCAAACATCAAACGCAGGATCCTGTGTAAAATAATATTAAGATTCAGCGAGGGTTTGCTGTATGAAATAAGACAAGTTTGTTATCGGAGTAACTGCCTGATTTCTGAGATCTTGAGGTTCACACATCCCAGAAGGCGAATGACCTGGTTCGCTAAAGTGAACCGTGGTTAGCTCGATACCTAAAGCAATTCACAAATGCAGGCTGACCCTGCGCAGTGAGTGGAACCAATCAACAAACCCCAGGCCATAATTTTTGGTTCGCCCCAAATTTCCAAACCTTTATTTTTAGGTGTTTTTGTTCTAAGCATTCCCTAAACTGTTAAACTATCATTGGTATGTATACTGTAATGGGTATTTAGTCGAGTGGTGATGACTTATGCACCCTTGTAATCCAACAGGGTGGAGGCGAGGGATTGTGGATCACTCAAAATGTTGGGAAACTCACTTCCCGCGGTGCGTCGAGGAAGTGCCACACGCGAGTTCCCCCCTCACACGTGTGGATTTTCAGCAGGTGCTCCGGTTTCGTCGCACGTGGAGCCACGTATTAATTGGCCGAAACGCCTTATTATATATTATTGGTTCTTTCGGTAAAGTCACGTAGAAGGGAAATTATAAAATAATAAAACTAAAACATAATAAAATACAATTCTCACGACGTTTCGGCCACAACGCAGGCAGCCGTCCTCAGGTGTGAACCACACCCGAGACAGGTGTGTACCAATCAATTTCAAGGACAGTGCATACATTATCAGAGTTGTGCTTTTTGTTTGCATGCCGACCGCAGGTATTGTGGTCAATGCGAACGTGACTCCTTGTAAAAAAAGGTGTCAGTTTTTTTGCCAGATAAAAGGGTAAAAAAACTATTATCGTATTTATCACGTGTTTAATTATTCGCAGTTTACCAGACACGCCCCCTAACCTTTGATTTGTAACAAAATTCCAGCTTTCATAGAACACCAGCAAAATGAAACACCATCCGTCACAGTGTGCAAAACACATGGAATGAAACGTTTACATTCAAACATACGCCCATGACTAACTAGGCAGTGTATTTGTATTTGCTCGACCATCTCTTGACGTTGCATTCTCTCACGTCGTGTGTGTGTGCGTGTGGCCTCTTTAGCCACGGCACGAGCCTGCCTGCTGCTACTGCTGCGACGGACCCCCTGTGAAGCAGCGATGCTGCTGGCACATGTGGAGGAGCATCGTGGGTATCTGGGCGTGCGCAGCAACGTTAGATAAGGCCAAGAGACATCCGCCACTTTTCCAAGTTATGGCCAAGAGGCACCCACGACATTTTTGGGTGAACATCTTGGTATTGTTTGAGTATGAGTAATTTTTTTTGGACATCACTTCTACAAGAAAATATATTCGCCGATTATGCAAATCTGTGGCGGGGGGGGGCTTTAAATATATGGCAGCACGTGAGCAGTATGGGCTGCGTATTGAGTTGATAGTCAGTAGTTGTGTAGATGTGAGAAATACCGAATTTTTAGAACAGATGAACTCCTTCATAATAAACGTTTTTGGGTTAGATCGCGTTATTTATAAATGTGTCGTAACCCTCCACCACCCGACACGGCCAATCAGCATCATCGGGCGAATTGCCCGATGATGCTGGATGCAATCACCAGCGAAACGTCGTACTCAAAAATTGTAAATGTTGTGGTTTCACTTTTCAACACACCGGTGGGCTAAAATAGTGAACTATTTGTCTTTTGTCAACGTGATACTTTTTTGCTGATTGGCCGTGTCGGGTGGTGAAGGGTTACGACACATTTATAAATAACGCGATCTAACCCCGAAACGTTTATTATGAAGAATATTGGTCGCGAAAGCCTGCTACGTGTTAAGATGAACTCCTCTTATCTGAAATCTAACCCTAATAACCGCCGGGAACCCAATCCATTGACGAGCTAAGCAACTGCTGAAACAGTGAGTGTGCTGGTAGCACGACAGTGACGGCACCCCGCTCAGGAGGGAGTGAGGAGGGTGGGGGCCGGGATTCACAATCGCTGTCACTCCGAGACGGAGTCGTCTTCGCGTTCGCTCACAACGGGCGTTTCCACAGCCCTGCTGCCGCACAGTGGGACGGAAGCTTGGTTTGCTTCGTGACTTCCTGCCTAACAATAATATACCCTCTTCTCCGGATTGTAAGACGCACTTCCGTCACCCCACATCCTCCTCCTGCTGCTCGTCTCCGTTGGTACGCGCTGATCACTTTCACCACCAAACCACCAGGGTTGGGACACGTTGAGTTCGACTCATGGGCACGGATATCATTAGCGGTCGGTGTTATTATCTAAGGCGGTCCTGGGCTTCTCCTAGGGTTACTCAACATTAAATGCGAACCTGGTGCAGTGTGGGTCCATCATTACGGTGCCACTAACCCGTACGATGATGAAGTATGGTCAAACAACCCACATGGACCGACACAGCATTCAAAGCCATCAACCAGCAGCGAATTAATACAATGTTCTACACTATTACTATTATTACTTCTGCTGAATGGTGCATCTAATCTTCCAATTTCCAAACTTCCTGCTGAATTTGCCAACAAAGTGTGCTCACAAATGTATGCCCTGCAGGAGCAACTCAAACCACCGGTTGCCCACGTGTGACGTGAAGCAATGTCCAGCGCCGCCTGGTGGAACGCTCCCAACATCACACACGGGCCCGTGCACTCGACTCGCAACCGGGTCACCCAGCGTCACGCATCAGCACAAAGGGGGTCGCACAACCAAAACAACAAGAGTAGGGGTTGGGTTTTTTCTCTCTTTCTCGAATTTGGTCAAACAAAAACAAATAATAAAAACAATAAAATAAAACATAATAAAATAATTCTCACGA
>CM025654.2:8072401-8109681 GCA_014621495.2 Entosphenus tridentatus | reverse complement strand
AAAAACACAAACAAACAAACCCCCCCCCTACCTCCCCACACCGAACTCGACGTAAATTTCACCTTCAACCCCTTCCGTCGCTTCGTCGGCGATCTAACGACAACAATAAAAGACTAAAACGCGCAGCGCGGGAGAAAGTCATGCCGGCCATCACTACCAAGGCGGTGAGCGCCGCGGCCTCGGGCACCGCCGCCACCACCACCACCGTCGTCGAGACGGTGTGGTCCGAGCCGCTTCGCCAGGCGCTGCTCGTGCTCGAGAAGAAGGCGAGGAACCTCGAGAAGAGAAAGGTCCGCAGAAGCGTCGGCGGATTTGCGCGTCTTTTGTTAACTCCCGTCGTCGTCTGTAGCGGCGGTGTCGTCATTTTTTGTTTCGTCGTCGTCGTTTGATTGACGCGGGGATGTTGGCGCGCTCCGTTGTTCGTTGTCGCTGCTGCTGCTGCTGCTGTTGTCGGGCAGCGTGGCGGCGACTTTGTGTCCTGGTCGAGTGGTGGTGGTGGTGGGCCCTGTTCGTGTTTAGGGGGGCGGGAGAGCGGTGGCGCAGCGGTTAGCGCGCCGCGCTACGAAACCGACGCCCCCCACGACCGAGTTGGAGTCCCACTCGAAGTTATCTCAACCGGTCCTGGGCCTCCCCTAGGTCGACTCGGCCTCAAACGAGTGCGGGGTGCGAAACGTCGCCGCTGGGGAGACAAAGGCAGCCGGGCGTGGTGGTGGTGGTCACCCACCCCCTCGTGTGCCACAGTGCCGGTAGCCTTCATCGGTGCTGCTCGCTAACAGCACTTGCCCCTACAGTCTGTTACAGACTACACGGGGGATCTGTTTCTTTGTTATCGCCAACCTCTGGGTGATGGACCTGTAGAAGGCCAAATGTGGGGATGCCGAAACGTTCATGTTACAACTCACGATTGACTTCAGTGCAAGTAACAGTAACGAGTAACAGTACTCTTGACAATCTATTCATGAGTTCAGTGCCAATGTCGAGGCCTTCTGACCACGACGAGAGTGCTACGGGAGGACGACTTTGTGTGGTTTTACTCTTCCTCGTTCGTTGAAGGGACGCACGCGGAACTTCTAGTTGTGTACATACTCAATGTTCTATTGTCACTGGCATCAATGCTGTATTCACGTGGAATGGCTGTCCGTTTGTTGGCTCAAGGTTCTATTCCGGCTAAAGCGATGGGGACGATTCACATTGCTGCTGGCCTGGTCCGAGAAAAACGTCAAGAAGGGGAAGTTGATGCGGCTCTGATCTTCACGTTTACTGCTCCATGATGCCCCCCCTCCTCACATACCTCATCATCCGCAAGAAGCAGCATCATCATCATTTAGATTACATTAACATGGGATGTTGTTGGCAGCCGTTGGCGGCTTGGCTACATCAACGTTCGGGATAGTTGATGGGTGGTGATTTTCATGTGTTGATGGCTTTGAGTTGGAAGAGAGGTGTGGAAGCTCTCGTCGGGTTGACTTGTGATGTGTTCCTCATCAGCAGCTTCATCGGCTTCATCGTCATTAATATTAAGGTATCGCTGGTAGCTAGCTAGATTTATTTGGCAGCTTGGCTCGGGTGGTGGTGGTGGTTGTCTACTGGGTCAGCAGCTGACAACCAATACTCGTGATTTAATCGTCGTTAATGTAGAGTGGAGTTGTTGCTAGGCATAGATCGGTCTTGTTGTTTGCTGCATAGCTACAATGTATAAGTGGTTGTTGTTACCGTTGGCCTAAGGAACCTGGACAAACGCAACGTAAACCTCGCTCGCTATGCTGATCCACTAACTTCTTGTGTAGTATGTTGGCATGCCATATCATTTTTGGTGATATTTGTTGGCAGTGGTGCACAAGCACAGACACTAAAACACCACCAACACGCGATTCGATAACGATGCCTTAAATTACAGCTGCTGTTTGGTTTCGGGTTGTTGAGTTTGGTGGTTCAGCTGTTTGGGCGCAAGGAGGGAGGAGGAGGATACGTTGTTACTTTACAGCCGAGTCAAGGCAAAAAGGACCTTTCGCTCAATACTTTCGCTCATTATTAACGTAGGAAGTAGCTCCTGGGTTTGAAGGTCGTTGTTCGTTGGCTATATCTGACGAGATCTGTGTACTTTAGCTAGTAGTGGTGGTTGTGGCGGGTGGTTGGCATCACTGCTGGATTAAGAAGGCGAGTAAAGTGAAGGGAAACTGCCCTCATCACGACTCTTACCGTGTTACCTTGGCTGTGTTTGCCACTCTGCTCAGTCGGGTCGTTGCTGCTGACAACATCCATGAACCACCACCAGTGGCTGTCATGTATTGGTTACGTAGGGTGCGAAAGAAGTTCAACATGTCCCTGTTGGTCTCTAAACGAGTGTACGGTATTTAGATTCCAGACCATAGGCACGCATCAGTCTTATCTCTACTAGTATAGATCGTTATATAATCACCACCATCTAATATTCCAAAGTATAATCGTTATTAATACTGTACGTATACAGTACAGTAGCTTCACCTGTAGCGTCACTACCACCGTCATGATGGTATTATATTAACATTAAAATGTTAGCTATTTTCTCGTATTTTTAATATGCATCGTCCTCGTCTTAAGGCAGAACCGTTGCAGACGCAATCCAATGATGTATAAACCCACCCCGGACTGTGTCTTAAGCTCTGCTTTGTCTCGTCTTTCTCTCCACACCCCTCCTCCTCCTCCCCTCGCCCTTTGTATGCGAGTCCACTGCACAGCCGCGCGAGTCGGCAGCGTTCCCCACGCTACAATAATCTCCACCGTCACCTCCTCCCTCCCCTCCTGCCGTGTTTAAAACCTCGGCCATTGTCCTCGTTTGTGCGCCATGCAAAACGAGCGAGAGCCCCCCACCCCCCGGATCTCTCCTCTCCGCACGTTGTTGTTGTTGTTATTGTTGTGTTCCGTGACCTCTTCGACCTGTCCGTGTGCGTGGCGCGTAGCGTCTTGTACAATCCACACAGCCCTTTCTCCCGCGCCTATGAATCCCGTCTGTCGCCCACTCACGTGGTGCTCGGAAGTCTGAACATGGCTCCCCTCATCACGAAGACCACGCGGCATGGGTTGGGCCCCCCGAACCCACGCGCGGGGTGTGCGCGTTGTGGTGGCTGGCTGGGGTGATGCGGGGTTGATGAGTCCGTTACACACAAGTAATTTTTTGCACAAATGTCCGATTGATAACAGTTATTATTTAGCAAAAAACTAAATCGCGCGAGAGAGGGAAGAGACGCGAAGCCATCTTATCTCGTGTTGCCACCCGACTCAGCCTTACGGGCAGCGTTGTGCTTGTACCCCAGGGTGATGTTGCGTCTCGATGTGTGCACGTCTGTACTTGTCTTTGGAACGGTAGTGTAGTGGTTAGCGCGCCGCGCGCTATGAACTCGGCAACCCGAGTTCAATTCCTGCTCAACACCGGCGACGATTATTTGCACCAGTCTTGCGTTTGGTGCTTCCCACCCACCCCCTCGTGTGCCATGCCCCCCACCCACCCCCCCCTCGTGTGCCATGCCCCCCACTCAGCCCCTCGTGTGCCGTGCCCACCTTCATAGGTGCTCGCTAACAGCACATGGCTCCCACAGTCTGTTAAGGTGACACGGGGTGGGTCTTTGTATCTGATTCCAAGTCATCGTCTGTGTCATTCAGCCTCTTGTGTGCCAGTCACACGTCCCACTTTGTTTCCCTATCGCCTTGGCCGTGTCACAGTCATTATCTCTGTTATATACTGTTCTGTATATTCAGTGTTCCCTTCCGTCCGAGATCCTGTCTCTTTCGCCAACACTTTTAAGCCGTCTGTCTGTGTGTGTGTGTTTATACACATCATGGTTTATTTAGCTCTATATAACACAGTACATTTCGTGTAAATATCTCAAGTTATATTTCTATATACACAGTTTAGTATAAATATGTCGTTATGCTGCTGATCTTTGCATTGTATGTGTAGTTCATGCTTGTGTCTGTACAGGTACATAGTTTGCCTTCTAGAGAGTGTGCTATGTAAATGTGTTTAATAGGCGTCTATCAGCTGTGTGTACAATCTATCATTCATAGGTGTGTATTTGTCTTGCTGTATGGCATAGTTTAGCTGTGTGTCGAGTATAATTCTGTCTTGCCGTGCCAGTAACTTGGTGTGTGCCTTCTAATTTTCATGGCTTTATTTCATTGACCTATAGTTAAGTACAGTATCTTGTACTATGTCTAGGCTATGCACAGTGTACATCTGTCCCTGCTTGTCTGTCATGTATTAGACTCTTGTACACATCAGTCTCTATGTGAGTTGCTGTTTGTTTATGTATTGTATATCTCTGAATGTTGTATATTAGTCTGTGTGTCCAGTATACATCTGTCAATATATCCCTTAATCTGTCATGCATGGCTCTTTATCGATGTGCCATAAATGTATGTTTCTAGCTGTGTATTTACCTCACTGCCAGTGTATTTAAGATATATATATTCTTTACATGCCTCAGTGTATTTCGGCTTGTTTTCCTGTCAGAGCCCTCCAGCCCCCTTGTATTGAATGTTGCACAAAAAATACAATTATAATATCCTCTATACAGAGCTGTGTTTCATGAGTCCCTCCCTGTTTTTTTCATTAGGGCCTTTTGTTGGCAAGGCCTCGTTTTTATATATTCTGCTATGACGTTAATCGCCATGATAGAGCTGCATGGGATGTGTTTGTCAATAGCCTGGCCCTTAGCTAAAGCCGAGGTGACTGGGGATCCGTTTCCCATGAGTGCACGACCTGTTTATTATTAAATTGCTAAATAAGTAACTGTTGCTGACCTATTAGGATTCATTTACACAGTCCCTCTCTTAAGTGCTCAGTCCTAATGTTTTCCTGTGAATATTCTTGTCTCGTGGTTCATCGTTATCACCAGCCATGATCAAGCCACTGCTAGATGAAGGCCTTCCAAAGCCGTAGCCATTCCTTATGATCAGGCTATGTAATACTTGATCTAGTCCTTGAACACGAGCTGATGGCATCCGCTCCATTTAATCTCCGGCGCGTTACCACCTTTGCCTGCCCACTGATGGTAGGCTCAATCATCGGTCATCATCCCTTACAGCGGTGTGTGCCAGCGTGTGGTTATGTCCATGCATTTATGTACGTACATTTTATATATATGTAACTGTAGTAATTTAAGTGATGGCTGCATTGGTGTTTGTAGCTAATACATTTAACTTTCATAAGTTCCGTCTATGTAACAAAGCCCGTTGCTGTGCCTGCATTGTGACTGATGCTCATCTTATGTATAAACTGTTTTCGTGCTCAAGTGTAGCTTCAAGGTACGTGAGATGTATTCTTTTATGTTGCTATATAAACTTAAACCTTTGGTATGTACACACCATTGCCTTTGTTTTATTGAGTCAAAAATCCAACCCCGTGGAAAAAGACAACACGCAAACAACCCCGCATGAATGCATAACAGTTTCCACAACTAACATTTTCCTCTGCTTGCCATTTCCCAGTACTGCAGTGTTTGGTAAAGAGGAAGTGGACTAGTGTCGTGGTAGTGGATATCAACTGCAAATAGATGCACTCGCCGAAGATTATTATTCCTTAAGGAAGCTTAACCATTGCGTTAAGTTTTATATTCGAGGTTAAACTTGGTTGTAACCATGACCATACCGCACAAACCCGTGCGAGCCTCTCGTACTCTGGTTGGTTGGTGGAAAGGTATTGGATGAATATGGGAATGGGCCTCGTCGAATGGGGTGGTCCCCTGTGTGAACATTTCTCTATTCTTGTGACAATTTCCTTGGTCACAGATGCTTGGCTTTGCATTGAGAAGAGGCTCCGTCACGATGGTGGTGATTATGCGACCCAGTGCTGTCCCCACCATGCTAGTGTTGTCCTCATGACATATATGTTTTAACAAACTTGTAAGTTATTGGCCCATTCCAGCAAAGCCCCAGAGGAAAATTGTAACGCACGTTCAGCAATAGCTTTTTGCTCTGTTGGCAGTCGGCAAAGTGCTTGTCAACCTTTTACAGTGTACTCTGTTTAAATAGAGGTATTCTAAAACGAAAGTAATATTTTACTCATTGATGCCTTATGAGGTTGACTTGTGGTGCTTTTCTTTTGTCAGAAAACATATAATTAATTAAACGTTTAAAGTGAGTATATCCCAGGCATGCATGCCCAGTGTATTGTATCAGTAGTTTCAACGTGTGTTTTCTTTTCAACAGTCTAAGTTGGATGACTACAAAGCCAAGCTTAACGATGGACATGCTCTCAACCAAGACCAGCAGGTACATTATTCTTCAGCATGCCCTGCAGAACAATACAGCCTGTCATTCTGTGTGGCAGCTGCTGTGCTCTTAGGAGCTCGGTTTTTTAAGTCGCCAGTGTGGTTTACACGCAAGTGTTTTAAATTGAAACATCTGTCGTTTTGCCATCAGGAAGCCGTTGCTAAGTATATGGAGGTCGTCAGCAGCCTGGAATTTGCCCGAGACCTACTGAAGACCTTTGCTTCACTCAACCAAGATGTAAGAGGGAGGGCGGGCTATAGTTTTTCCATAACTCATCGAACATTTAAATGTTTTTCCCTCATTTTAGATACCTTTGTTGCTATAATCTTGAGTTGTACAATTCACTTGGGTTATTTTTTTGAAACATTCTATGAACATAGTTACATTTTACATTCACTGCTAGGGGAGCTTATGGATTATCACGTGTATGCATGTGGAACAAATTGTTCTAAATGTTTGTGGGTTCCTTGGGTTGCGAAGCCTAATTACAGTTTATTGTCAAAGTCCACGTTTATATAACAACAATTTTGCCCCATGACCTATTTCGTTCATTGGACTACACTTCAGCGGTTACATCATCCCAGGAAAAGACAAAAATAGGTAGGTAATTCCCCAATACAACCCACATTTTATGTCCCATTGAGTTTTGAATTCTTCCACAGTACAGTACACCAGTGGTGTAGTGTGGTTGGCATGCGCCCTGGTACATGGAATGAAAATGGGTCCCTCTGTCAAATTTTCCCACCTTTTGTAGCCTGGGCCGCTCCAGGCTGTGTGCCCATGCACAGTTGGCATGGCCTGCATGCTCGATAGCTCCGCAACTGTCTTGTTACACCCTTCACGACCTAACCTTCATCTCTGATTTATCCAAGCAACCCGTTGTTGCAAACGCTGGGAGAGCGAGCGCTTGCGGGTGCCAATTGGCTGTCGCAGTTCCCCGCAAGGTCGTTGGAAAATGTTTTATTCTTGCTATTCTTATAGTGCATGGCTATCTATATTTACAGACAACTTTTTAGTCTGCAGGAGTTTCACAGGAGGGGTGATGTTGCTTATGTGGCTTTACCCAATCCGGTAGTTTGTAAGTTGGTTCAAAATTGTGGATAATTTAGACCGTGACTTCAGCAGACACAGCCTCTTTTTCAATCAACGCTACGGGATCTATAACTTCCACTGGGAACCGGAGTGGCCGTCGTGTTCGATGCTCCACTTTCCGCAGCAAGCGTCACGGTTTGCGTGCCCGTCATTTTCCTTCTCCAGGTGCAGAAGGTGCAGAAGAAGGCGGCGCGGCGGGAGCAGCTGCTGCGTGACGAGGCCGAGCAGAAGCGCTTGCGGCTCGTGCTGGAGGTGCAGTACATCCTCGACAGCCTGGGCGACGGGGCGGCAGCACGCCTCGACTTCTTGGCCGGCCAGAACGGTGCCGCTCTGCTCTTGACCCAGGAAATGGCCTACCTGGACGACCTCTACAAGCTCGTCAACCCTGAGCGAGTGGAGACCACCAGGTGGGGCTCGCCTCTCTCTGTCCCTTGCGCGACTTGCTGAGCTGTGCGTTCAATACTTCACCGATACAATATTTGTTAAAGTCTCCCCTAGAGTTTTGGATTCTTTGAGATTACAGTACGTCAGTGGTATGTTGTGGTTATGAGCCCTGGTGCAAGACCTGAAATACGGAGGTGGGGGGGGGTCCCCTTTGTCCAATTTCTTCCCCACATGACCTCAGCATTCCATTGGTCGGATTTAGACGTTATGCTTGTCGCAGTGAGTTTTTTTTTGTCTTTTTTTTCTTTCCCAGTAATATTGAAATATACTGTGCACGTCACATTATTAGAATACATTAGTTGTATTTTGAACACTTGCAGCTGAGCAGTCTCGTGTCAGGACGGCCCCAGAACATTACGTAACATAACTACTTCTGGGGTCACTTGCAAAGCCACCTGCCCTCATTAGTAGAAAACCTTTTAATGGCCTGCAAAGATTTATCATCAGATGTGAATCAAACTAAATTACTTAATTCTCAGTGCTGGAATAAGCCCAATCAGGTAAATTTTTAATGCAGTTATTGACTGGACTAAGGCATTACCTCACTACTTGAGAGTTTAGTTTAATCACAAGTGACTGACTGAAATCACAGACAGGATCTAAGCCACACCTTGGCGACCTTGCATGTGAGTGCTGTTTAGTTTTGGCCATTCCGTGGCTGTGGGTTCTTATATATTTTTGAATTTATTTACATGCTTAATGAATAATTTACTTGTATTTATTATTACAGCTTTGAAACCCAGATGGAGCAAGCATCGCAGCACTTATGGGATCTGGTGGAAGGGAAGGACAAACCGGTTGCAGGAACTACTTGTAAGTAAACATTTAAACATTTACTCATTGTTTTATATATTTTTTGACATCCCACATCTGGAATATCACAAATGTATTTAAATCTCAAAACCATTTCCATTGTTAGGTCACAATACTTGCAGTTAATATTGGGTTTTCTGTATTCACTTAATTTTACATAAAATAAATGTAAAAGCAAATTATTGTTGAAGTGTTTTCGATGTAAGAGCTTCTCTGTCTCCCTCTGCAGACAAAATCATAAAGGAGGTCATCGATCGGGTCCGTGAATGTGGCTACTTCGATAACATCCACACGCCACAGAATGGGCTTCAGGAAGCACCATCAGAGGAACAAGACCTTGCAAGTTCTCCCGAATCGGAAAAAGAGGAGAAAGAAATTCCACTTCCACCTGAGCCTCAGCCGCAGCCACAGCTGCAGCAGTTGCAGCAGCAAGTCCCAGAAATTGGTACTCTACAGACCCCATGTTTTATTCATTTCACTATTACATGATGGCAATATAAGTACCTTTACATATTTTCTTTGTCCCCTTATTTTACTGTTTTAATCGGTTACAAACCAGCTGTGTTGTATGCATCTGTTCTTTAGAAAGAAAAGGCAAACCCCAACTAAGGAAATCCCTTTACCTATAGTTGAGTTCTGACCACCCTTGAGCTTATTGGGCTGTATATCGTTTCTTAAGCTACTCTAGAAGGCATGTTTTTAGACATTGTCCACTATTTCAGAGTGCATTACACTTTTCTAGCAATAACATGGTATGACCACATCAAGCGTGAATGATATTTGTAGGGCGATAGATATTTTCAACTTACGGTCAACTTGAATAATTGAAGTCCTGCGACAGCGCTTCAAAAATCATCAAGTTTGTGTTTTGGAGTGTAAACATGCTGGATATGATTTGTGGTTTTTAAGTGTCGCTGTGATGTTTTACCGCAGAACCTGAACCCATTGAGGAATTTGAAAATGTGTGTGAAGTCCAGCCACGTGAGGTATGCCGGCGCAAGAGTTGATCCTTGATAGCAACGTTTAACTTGTTTTCCTCTATGCAGTATATGTGGAAAACAAAAGTCCTAACTGGAAACACTTTCTTTGTACCTTTTCAGTTTGTCAATACACATTTCCTGGCAGCAGCAACCAAGACAGACTTCATCCCCAAACAGACGGAAGAGATTCCTTCGTGGAATTCCGAGCCTGTTGAGGTAGTCTTATTTCCAGTGATAATCCAAGACATTTCTGAAGACGTTAAAAGCAAAATGTGCAGGCGTAATATATATATATTTTGAGAAATTTCTGTTATTTTTTAATCTACTGAGCCGGTTATATTTGAATCTTCTGAGCCGTTGCTGGATGTAAAGTTTTTAATGTAATTTATATTTCCAGAAAGCCTCGTTGAGTCTGAAGACTAGTAATGTATGCCAAGTACTAATGATATAGCCCACCACATTCATCATAGTAGAAGGGCCGTTGCTCCAAAAGTTTGCTTTTTACCTATTTTTGTAAGGCAGTGTTGATTATAACTCGTAGTATAAGGCATTCGTGATAAACGAGGTGCCCTTTTTTGGCTTTTAAAATCATAGATTCATAAAAGCATGACTCAAAAATAAAACGTGCCAAATTCATAATGAACACTGCCTTGTAATATTAAAATATATACAATGCTCATGTTTCAATCAGTGGCCTTCATTTGGAGCTTCAAAGTAAAAATAGTTTTTTTCTGTTATAAGGCAGTGTTGATGAAAAATGCGGTTAGTTTTTCTTTAGCACGACTGCAATGTTTTATTCATTTTCAGAGCAATGTATGCAGTTTTGGATCAAGGATTATCTGATCAATTCAGCCGTTGGGCTAATTTGTTGTCAGCAGAGGGCAGTGCAGGAAAATAATTTGTTGTATTCTACTATGGTACAACATCTATGTTCCCTGCATTTGCCAACCTGCATTGACCAGCTTGGTCAAGTATGGTCAAATAGCTCCCAAGACCAGCACAGTGTGGGGATGCCCTCATTGAGCATGGATTTGACAAAAGGGGCTGTGCACGTAAATACAAAGTTTACTGCGTGCCAAATTCTAGGCAATGTTACAGGGCACCCATTAAAGCATTACAAAAATGTAGTAATTATTGACACTGCCTTTATAATGGAGGGTTGAAAAATACGTTAAGGGGCTTAGGCATCCAGAACAATACTGATGCTTAGTATGCGCATCCCTGTGTTTTCCAGCAGCGGCCCATGCCTGTGACGGAACCCTCACCGGTCGTAGTAGAGGCCCAGGTGGTCCCCCCCGCTCCAGCTCCTGCCCCTCAGGACCCCGTGCTCCGCCAGCAGCACGTCCAGGACCTTATGGCTCGCATTCAGGGAACCTTTGATTTCATGCAGGTGCGTGTGTGTGTTTGTGCACCAAGTGGGGGGGTGGTGGCTACCAACCTGGCGACCCGAGTTCGATTCCCGCTCACGGCCAACACCGGTGACGACTTTCTGAACTGGTCATGGGCCTCGCCTAGGTCGACTCGGCCTCAAATGAGGACATAAACATTGCTATTTGGAGACAAAGGGTGTGGTGCTGGCCACCCACCTCCTCGTTGTGACGTGCCGGCCTTCCTAGGTGCTCGCTAACAGCAATTTGCCCCAACAGTCTGTTAAGGCTATATGGGGTGTCTTTGTCTTTGTGTACCATAGTCACTTGGGATCGTCGCCTGTTGTTAAAGTAACCATGACAAGTTGGAGCGTGTCCCTCCCTGCTCAAGCAAGCAGATGTGGGTTAATGAGCCAGTGGTGGAGATGACATTCTTATTTCAATGATTGGTTTTGCATAAAGTGATCAGTTGTAACAATTTGAGAAAAGACCAAAACAAACTACTAAAATATTTTAGCAGTGGATTTTTAATACACCTCATTTTGTCTCAAGAATCTTGCTGACAGATTTTAGTTTATATATGCAGCCTAACAAAAGTGGGCTGCTCTGCCCAGTTTATATTCGCAAGTTTAACCGGGAGGCTGTTCGTCCTCCCATTTCCTTCACTCCAGATTTATGATTTTGCAGTTGAGGGTAGATGATAAGGTTGCACAACACTTGTGCTTTCTAAAACGGTATCGTAAAGATATATTTTGGTCGACTGTGGAAGAGAGGGACTTGGATGCCACAAGTTGGCAGCACCTTGGCACACCATCTGCTAATGACCAAATGGAAAATGACTTCAGAGGGTGCTTTGGTTAATTGCATTTATGGAATATTCTCCATCAAACCCCCCCCCCCCACCTTGCCTCCCCTCCTGGCCCACTCATGACCCCCACTGCTCGAAATTTAAGCAATTCTTTAAATGTTGAAATGTCGATTTTGCAGTTTCTATTGCCAAGACTTGTTGACATTTACGCAGAATTTAATCCATATTTTAAACCGGTTCAGGTTCCAAGTAATAAGGTTCCATGTTGGGGTGTTTTTTAAAAGGTACGCTAGAGAGAAACATTCCTATATTAATGTGAAGAGAGATCTTTCCACAAATGTTTGTAGGGTATGAATAATGTGACACTTGATGTGGATCATTATGTCAGTGAAGGTAGCAAACGTTTTGTCCCCTTCCATGTTTTGGAGAGAGGTATTTGATTGACACTTGCACATGTGAGACCAATGTGTGCTGGCAAAGGAATTAACTTAGGAATGGGCAGCAGCTGCCTCCTACGAACAGCATGCAGCTTGCCACTTGTACGGTTTTCTAATGTATAAGAAGAGTGCAGTACCTCCATATAATGGAACAAGTGTAGTATTTTTCTTGGTAGATACACCACATGAATCCACCTCTCCAGGGTACTTTCTGTACGTGGGAGGCCAAGATGATGAGAAATATTGTTATTTAAAAAAAAAATACATACTACTGATGAGTGGTGCTGCAGTGATTTGCATATTGCACTGAATCTGGTGACCTGAGTTTAAATCCTGGTTATGGCTACATTCACCTACCTTCACAATGGCTAAACAATCCCAATGACCAATTCAGCACGAGGCAGAGTGGGGGGGGGTGTTATCCACTATTGAACTGATAAAGCCCTGTAATTAGATTTTATATGATTAAAATAGAAGTGTGGAAATCGTCTCGATTTACATTCTGGACACATTGCTGTGGACTTTTTGGAAACCACTCTTTCTTGTTCGGAAACGGTGGCTAATTTCTAATGTCCGTGCGCACTGTAGGATTCCCTGCTGGATTACGAGCCTCCTGTGGACCCTGCAATTGTGGCGGCTCAGCCCATGGCTCCTGTGGAGCTGCTGGAGGGGTCTACCATGGCATCTGCAGTCGGTGAGTTTCTCCTCCCTTTTTGAGGACTTTGGCAGGGTGTGTCTCTTGCGTGGCTGCTGGGTCGCAGTTGGGCAGAGAGAGATGTATGAGGGTACGTGCTTGTTGCCTGCGGTTATTTTGGAGTCGCTTATAAATATTTTCTCAAGTGTGCCACATTTTAGAACATTCATTAAAATTGTTTGCAGGTGAGCTGTTTGTCAGTGGCCCTTATTAGGAATACCCGACGACGCATGCTGTAAACACAGCAGGTTGTGTGTTAATTGTTTTTTTACCCTTTTATCTGGCAACAAAACTAACACATTTTTTACAAGGAGTCATGTTTGCATTGACCACAATACCTGCAGTCGGAATGCAAACAAAAAAACAAAACTGATAATGTATGCACTGTCCTTTAAATTGATTGGTCCACACCCGAGACAGCTTTCCTTAGAGCCTAGTCTCACATGGTGTTGGACCAGATGACGCCAAAAGGCGATATCAGAGTTATGTTTTTTGTTTGCATTCCGACTGCAGATATTGTGGTCAATGCAAACATGGCTCCTTGTAAAAAAAAAGGTGTCAGTTTTGTTGCCAGATAAAAGGGTAAAAAAACCAATGATCATATTTTGCTACTGGCAAATGAGGTTCCAAAGGTTGTGTGTTGTTGCTAAGGGCTGTTTGGGCAGCAGTGTAATGTATACATCGACAATTGTAGTACGTTGTTGGCAGAGCAGGTAATTTGGGTGTAGTAGTCCAGTGCTGTCTTTGTTGCCGTGTACGTTACGTGTACAATTGTCTAACTGGGCATATTTTTGTCTCTCCAGATAACAGAGTGAATCAGTCTGATATTCCCCAACAGTCTTCTAATCAAGTAAGTACATTTTACTCTTCTGCGGTGTGTTAAAAACTATTGATTGTTCAGCACAATTGGTTGCTTGCTTTAATTAATTTGTATCTTATGATTTTTGGGGGAATTTTTTTTATCACGAGTTAATTTATTTTGCCTTGTTACGGTTTGGGAAAAGTAAAACAAATATGTGCCATAGTTTGCATCGATTATGAAAACAATGCTTCTAAGCTATCTTTTTTTCTTCTTCCTTTTGCTATCTTATATTTACTCCCCTTTCTCCTCCACTTGGTACACATTCTCTGCTGTTCATCTGTAGATGCCCCTCCTATCCGCAGCACAACTCCTTCCTGCCCCCTCTTCCCTTCTGCAGTCTAACCCTGTCCCTAGCTTAGCTGTGCTGGCCACAGATGCTGGTGCCACTGAGCAGCTGGGACAGGTAAGGGAAAGCATCTCTTTCTGGGCCGCACGTGAGGGCAGAGGCACTTTTGGCTGAACGGTTTTGACAACAACAAAAAATTAATGTTGAGCACATGTTGATGTATGAAATGCACCTATTTTTACGAACGTACACAGTTCTGCTTTATAAACGGGGCTTTTACATATTTCTTGGTGTATTTAAGGAACACGGTAATTTCTGTATTTGATTATCAACTGGTGATGGAATTCCATATAATTAGAATAGATTGCTCTTTATCCACAGCTTCCTTTCACTCACCTTTGATTGTATGAAAATCAAATACTTTTTTGTATCAGTGTAACCAAATTTCCAGTGTCAAACCATCCCTTTCACAGTTGAGTGAGCACATCTGCAGTATTGTCAGTTTCAAATAATGTAGATTGTTGTAATGGTTGTTATCGTTAAAGTTTTTGTATACAGGACTATATCAGTGAACTTTGCTTTTTCGTTTGGAGCAGATGCAGCTTTTAGCTTTGGGTCGTAAACAGTACAAAGGTCACATGGTGGAGAAAATCTGTTGGTCTGTGTTTTTTTTCTTGGAGTGCATTATCAGCAAAGTCTGCTGTGGATGCTGATTACTAACTAAATTATGTTCTGTTTCTTTGCAAGTTTTTATTTGCCTACCTAGTGTTTTGGTGACTGAATACCTCGGCAGTGTTCACAATGTGGATCGTTTGATTTTGATTTCTGCAATTTGGCTGCTGATTGCTTTGGGTCATTTACAAAAGCACAGAGCAATGCAATAGACAGAAACCTTTTTGACATCCTACCTCAAAGTGGGCCATTGTTTGTTGTTTCTTGCAGCCAAACTCAAAAGGTTAAATGATTATCCACAGCTAAACTCCAACTATAAACACCTTTAACAGTACCCTACGAAACTATGCCTATCCAGGCTTGCAGTCCTGTAGAGTTGTATATCTCTTAACAGACTCAATAGTTAAACAAAGGACGTGGAATGTTCTGACACATTTTACTTTGATTTTGCCATTGGCTTTGCCCACAGATTCCCATGGTTTGTACAGCGGTGAGTGAAGCGTACGTTCCCGCACAGCCGCTCTACCAGAGCGCACCACACATCCCCGACGCTCTGCCACAGCAGCCCACCATCGACCCTACACAGGTAGCGCTTTGCTCGACTCCCCCCCCCCCTCTCTGCTGGTGGGTCTACGAAATATTCGGGATGTAACAAAACAAAAGACAGATCCCCCGCATAGCCTTAACAGACTTGGGGCAAGTGCTATTAGCAAGCACCTATGAAGGCCAGCACGGCGCACGTGGGAATGGGTCGCCATCACCTTGCCCGACCACCTTTGTCTCCCCAGTGGCAATATTTACACACAGCACCAGATACTCATTTGAGGCTGAGTCGACCTAGGGGAGGCCCAGGTCTGGTTCAAATAATGGTCACTGGTGTTGGCCGTGAGCGGGAATCGAACTCGGGTCGCCGGGTTTGTAGCACTGCGCACTAACCGCTACTCTACCGCTTCCTATTAAGCATGTAACGATCGCCCCCCCACCTCCCCATGATTCCATGATTAGATAAATAGTTACAATGCAGAGTCATGATTTCACTGGAGATTTTTTTGTTCTGTGTCTTCTATCTATTTTTTTGCTTTGTCTTTTCTGCCTCAGTTGTTTCCTCAATCCAAATCTAACATTTGTGTCTGACAAAATCACCAAGAATGTCCGATATCGTCATATTTGATCCATCTTATACATCATGTGTGCTTATGTCACTCATTGCCCTGTGGTTGTTTTTTTATGAACGCTTGGTTGTGAATGTTTCACCCCTTACAAATGTACATTTTGACCTTTTTATACAAATTATATCTTTTGCCTCGTAGTTTCACTTCCAGAAAATGAAGTTAGTAGATTTTTGAGTCCTAAAAAAACTGAGTCTTAAAAAAGTTTAACGCACTGTAAAACGTTGTTTATTTCACACGCATCCATAGTGTTTGCTGCGCGTAGCGGTATTTGTTTTATATACAGATTGTGCATTGGCGATACCAGTTATTGCCTCTTTGTAACCTTGCGTGTGTGTGTGTGTCCGTGCCCTCAGTGCTTGCCTCTCGCTTCTGAGCAGATCCCAGTGGTGGGAAAGCCGTTGAGCAGTGGTGGAATTAACGTTAATGCTGCACCCTTCCAATCGATGCAGACGGTACGAACCCTGGCTTATCACCAAGTCCCCCCCCCCTCTTTCTTTGTATTCGGGTTGCCAGTACTTCAGAGAAAAATATATGTTTACGTTATAAAAGTAAATCTCTCTAGTCTCATTAAGCCATGGAATTGGGGGAGAAAAGTCCGTCGATTGGGGATAAAAACTACGTTTAAAGTTTTGCCAATTTCTGGACACGCATGTGTTGATTCTAGTTATGAAAAGCTTTGCTTGTCCTTTAAACATGGATATTGGACATATTTAGTTATGATTGCTTTTCGGTGTAACGTGCTTTTCTACCGTAGCAATAAGTCCCCAGAAATCCCTAGATTGTTAACAAAAATCCCTGTGGGTTCTCCTTATTCCAAAGAGCACCTGAAAGTGCTCAGAATGGAAATAAAAATCTTTAATCTGGCAGCGCTGCCCCGTACGAGCACGCAACACGGAGAAAATTTGGCTGAAAGTTGCAATGTCTGCAGCCAAGGAGGGTTTAACGTGGTATTTCTGAGGTTTAATGTGCTTTTAAGTTGTATTTTCACAACTTGATTTAGAATTTTCTCCGGTCATGGGAGTTTAGTGCAGTGTTATGTTTTCATCTGTATGCGCTGAAGCATCCATTTAAAATTTTACAGTTGCATTGCCTTCAGTCTCAAGTGATTCCTTATTTTTTATTTTATAGAATCCACTTATTATTTGTGCATTGCAGTCCATTAACTCACGGATGGGCTTTACAGTATAAATACCTGCACATGAAAAAATGAAGTGAAATTAATCATTGGTTACCCACTCTAAGGGATGCCTGGGGCCGTACTGCTTCCCTTGTATGCATCCCTAAGACAGCTGTGGAATTTCCACATTCACATGACGGGGCGAGTCAATCCACAGGAATGGCCGCTGTCAACGTCCCACAGATCGGCATTCATTTAATTGACTCCGGAGGCATGATAGATTGATTGGACTCCCCTATATGGGAGATTTCACCTTGCTACTTTTTTCGATTGTCAGCCGCATGTTCTAACAATATAGCATCCGACCAGGTACAGTAGAAGCTGTATATAAGCACAGTTGGTATTTAAGCAACACATGTTTACATAAGGGCAACATCTGATACAAGCACACAGCTGGACGTGCTCCAAATCAGGTGTTGGTTTATACCGCTATCCTCTGTTGTATTTGAACTGCAAACACGCTGGACAGAATATAAATTCATCGCATTAATAGAATCTCCTCTGCATGTGTAGGCGTATGCTGTTTGTGTTACGCCACACCATGACCTAGCTTTTGCAATCTCCTCTTCAGGTTTTTAATGTGAACGCCCCACTGCCGCCTGAGACGGAAGTGATCAAGCAGCAGCTGCCACCCTCGCAGCCCCCATACAGCACCGCCAGCTACAGCACGCAGCCCCAGACCCACCAGCTGTCCCAGCCAGGAGCCTTGGCACAGCTGACATTGGAGACAGATGCCTTCCAAACTGGTAACATGAAAGGAGCATGCCCTTGCCAGCTCCCTGCAATGACAGATACACACTCCCACATTTCACAGAACAAACCCCATTTTTCTCAATCCTTCGAAACACACTTACACTACATGTGTAATTATAATGGCCGTGCAAGCACTGAAATAAAACTTGCGTAGGCTCATTGCTCATTTCCACAGTAGCCAGTTGTGTAGTGTGTGTAGCGGTGAAACGTTTTAAGTAATCGATGAAACCAACTCTTAAAGATTGGTAAGTGAACATAGTAAAAACGTTTTAAGTAATCGATTAAACCAACTCCTAAAGATTGGTAAGTGAACATGGTGAAAACTTTTAAGTAATCGATTAAACCAAGTCGTGTAGATTGATAACTGAACAGTCTGGTAAGTAGTAGTTTTACGAAATTATTAATTTTGTCTAGATTGAAGACTAAAACATTTTAAAGGACACATTCTAAGCCTGGGATTTAGTTCTCATTTTCCTTGAATGGTTCAGTGATGTAAACACGGTCTGCTTTTAATGCACCGCATATATTATTGTTGCGCTTGTTTAATCGGACGGGAACATTTGTCCACCCAAGGTCTTGTGAGAGACTTAACTCTTGTGTTCATCAACCTCCCCCTGCCCACCCCCCCCCGCCACAGTGGTGAGTAGCAGCTACCAGGCGCCCCAGGAGACCCTCTCGACGTCGGCCGGCCAGCCCCAGGGAGGCGTGGGTGGGGGGGGCGGCTTCTCCAGGCAGGCGCAGACCTTCTACAACAGCCGAGGGATGCCCAGGGGCACCGCGCGGGGCATGCGCAGCAGCACCAACGGGTACCGATCGTCCAACAACTATCGGGGCGCCCGCGGAGGCCCCTTCAACGGTAAGCGGAGCGGCTCGCCGCTTCTGCCCGTGGCTGGTCCGTGGTTGTTATAAAATTACTCAGTTGGGGTCATGCATAGCAATCATCGGGCCCTGACTGGAAAACACTTTGTTTTCTTTCTCTCGTTTTACCTTTATGTTTGTATGCCTTTCGGTTTTTCTCAATTTCACAGTTATTATTGCTTCCGTTGTTTTAAATGCAACAACTTTAGCCTATCATTTGTGCATACTTTTTGCTTATATTGTAATTACTTAATTATTTCACAACACAAATCGTATACGTTTCATGAGCATAAGGCTAGATATTGATGAACCGGTCCATAGAAACATGCTTAATTTACACACACACATGTGCGCACATGGTTGTGTCGTCTAACTTGCCTGGCTATAGATTTGTCTGGTAGCGTCAACTGTTTTGAATTACTGGCTACCGGTTTGCAGTGGCTATAAAGCACTCTTTCTTTTGGTGAACGTCTTATAGGGAGCGAGTAAACAATGGCAGTTTTTCAGGTTAAAATAAAAAACACATTAAAATATCTATGAAGAAACCGTGTATTTGTACAGTCCCACATCAAATCCACGTGTCTTCTAAATTGTAGCATTCTGAAATGTCTTCTTTCTGGTCGCCAGGTGCCAATTACGAAGGATTCCACGTTGGCTATCCAGGATCGGCAAACAATTACGGACAAAACTCCTTCGCCCCTCGCAACTACAGCATGGGCTTCCACCAGCAGGTAAGTAATATTGATCATAACTTGCACCGCATGATAATTTACCACAATAACTTGTCTGACTGCATGCAAGTGGTAAATCAATGCATGGTAAAGTCTTCTCCTTGGTTACAAATTCTCTATGGTGAGGTCAGCATGGGAAAATACGAGTAGTTGCAGCTGTGCAGTGACAAATTAATGAACATTGCCGATGAACAAATCACCTCCCAATTAGCACGGTTGGCTATGTACGGTGCGAAATAAGTTCAACATGTATACGAAAGCACCTGATCTCATCATGTCTCGGAAGCTCGGCAGGGTTGAGTCTCGATAGTGCTTTAATGGGAAACAAACGGGCAAGCTGTCATCGTTGATAGTCGTACTTTATTCAGGCATGAACTTTGTGTGACTTTGTCAACAGTTGTTTCACGAGTCGCCTACCTTTCCACCCAGTTGATGTAGACGGGGTGGAAGGTGAGCGACTTGAGCAACAACTCGTGACGAAGTCGCTCATATCGGCCATACCCGAATAAAGTTGGAATACGATTTACAATCAGTGCTGTTGAAACCTTAAGCCTAGGTTGTTATTATGGCTGCAGCACCACGTTGAGAGGGCAGTGCAACAGAATTCATCGTTCTGTGCGCCAACGTCTATGCTACTCACCTTCACAATCCTGTGCTGATCAGCACAGTGAAGTATTGTAAAATTAAACCCCCATGACCCGTACGGTGTGTGGGGGGGGGAAGGCACTCGTCCAGAAATGGATTGACACGTGCGTTTACATGTTACCTGGCAGACTTTTGAATGCAAGTAATAGGGGCCTACGTGTTTGGGGGGCGGGGGGCGCTGTCAGTGCATTTAAAGGAGTTGAGTCCTGGAGTGCAGTGGAGGGGGGCCATAATTGACGTACCAAAAGTGTTGAAAGGGGATTCATGTATTTGTGAAAACTTACAGGCGACAGTAAAGGTATTTTCCTAAAAAATGGCATCGTGCTTCTCTCTTTCAGGAGGGAGGCTACCAGACGGGCTACAAGCGTGGCGGCACGGGACCAGCAGGGCCTCGTGGTGCGCCCAGGGGCGGAGGTAACTAAACCCTCTGGCTGGAGGAGACCCTCCTGATCCACGGTGTGGGTGGGAGGGGGATGGTGGGGGGTGGGCGCTTGCTTCACCGGGGCAGCTGTACGTGTACGTACATGCGTGCCAAGCGTCTTTGAGAAATACAGTAGGGTTAAAACGGACGCTTGAAACGAAAACGACACACTTGGGTTAATGTTCTCGTCGGTCTTTTAGCAAAAAGTTTTTGAAGCCTTCCTGGGAAAGGTTAATCGTGCGATTACACAGTGGTGCACAACATACAATGTAAAAAAATTTCATTGAGGCTTCTGTGTAATCGCACACTGTTATACCACCCGGGTAGTCGCTGTCGATGTTGGGCATTCGTTAAGTGTCCATGGCTGTTAAGCATCGTTAACATGCATTCCTCAAATGATTGTGCCTGATGGGATGACCTATTAGTTTAAATGTTGACTATCGTGTGTAGTTTTCGGATGGCTCTGTTTCAACTCTGTTGTCATTTTCCCCAACATCAAATAAAACATCAGTATGGTTACTTGGAAATTACCTTTTCAGACATCGCCTTTCTTAAGTGTATAGACAGACATAGGCCATACGTAGAGAATTGTTAAGTGCACAGACACATGCCCCACACCAAATCACTGCATGGATCATACTGCATTATACAGAACTTGAAATCTATTATTTGTACTGCATACATGGAGAGCTTCACGATACAGTTGTGTATACAATGTCATACCAAAATGTGAATTCATACTTGCTATGGGCCTTGTTAAAATGACACTGTTTGGCACTGTGATTTTGGTTTTCTTATGCACCTTGACATGGTTTTACACGCTGAACGTTGCACAAGCAATCACTAAATTTAACGAAAACTGCTATGGAATACAAGATTGCCTTTTGGTGAATAGTATGGTATTTTGTACTTGTGGTGATGGTAATTGTGTCTATACACTTGAGATAACCATACAGTAAGTAGACACTAGGTATCTTGTTTCCCTTGTTATACATTGTCTTGTGTACCAGCTTAGGTGGAAACTTATTTTGTACCTGAAGGAGGATGTATGACTTTGTTTCCCTTGACCTGTCACACACTCACAGTTATTGCATTTTTGGTTATGTTGTTTTCCAACGAGAAATCTTGTACATGTAATTTAAATTTTCTCAAGTCCTGGGAACATCCCAAGTATTTTGCCACTGCTTGACATTTTAAGGTTTAAAATGACCATGTCTGAAATCTGTACCTTGGTTTTAATCATTTTGCATTATATTCATGGAGCTTTTTCCCTGAACTGCTAATCTTCACTTCAATTGCCTCTTGTTCAAATAAAGTTCTTTTTAGTGCAGATGTCTGTTGCTAGCATTTTTATTTCTGTCCTACATTTCATGTTCAGCTCTGGTGGAGGACTTTCTAATCCCTTGCCAGCATGACCTTTGTCTTGGTTGAAAAGAAAAAGGTCAGTTGACAGACCGATGATAAACATAATACACTTTAGTGAATTCAAAAGTTAATTGGTTCAGAAATATGCACATTGGAATCAAATTGGTTGAACGTATTGTGTTTTTGTAGTTGCCCTCGTTTGTTTGCACAGTATTGTTTGACTGTAGGGTTTTGTAAATGGAACTTAACGTAATATGATAACTACATGCTGGTATTGCCAGCGCGGAGAAAGCAGCGGGGAGTTTGCTAGAACGGTGCTGCTCGTAAGAAACCATCGTAGAGGCAGGACTGTGACTGGAAAGTATCAGGAGATGGGGAAGAGGTGGCAGTAAGACATGACCGCAGGTATAGGACATTATCTACATAAGCAGTGAGGAAGAAAACACGGAGATACTATGGAACACATTTAAAAAATGACACAATTTGCACTCACCATTGGCGTTTCCTAATATGTTTTTTCACAGTATACAGCCGTGTTTGTATTTATCGAGTCTTAGCAAGTAACATTTAATGCGCGTTGCCATTAATAGCAAAACCGTAAGAGCAATGCTTCAGTTTAGTATAATTTGCTTACAAAAAATCGATGCATTCTCTCCATTTATCGGCAAAATTGTAAAGCTTCTCGTGACGCATGCGCATGGGGCGGGGCTTTGGTCATCGCGAGTCTCGCTAACAGGCTTTATCTCTGTGTGCGCTGGCAGGCCGTGGCACTTCTCCTCTCATGAAGCCGCGCTTTAAGAGTCCCATGACCAGCTCGATGACAGCTCAGTCCGTCGAGTAGATGCTCATCCCATGCAACTCCCACCCCGTGTGACCCAGCTTGCCCGGACCCTCTCCCCTTGCTCCCTCCCCCCCCCCAGGTTTAGAGCCCACTTAGGTTTTTATTTCCATGCCATCGCTCGGTTTCTGTAACGCGGAAAAGTAGAAACCTCCTTAGGTAACCATTATAACAGCTAAGTGTTTGTTACTCTTTAAGGCAAGAAGCAAGGACCTTTTTTCTTCGAACGCTTGATGAGAAAAAGAATATGAACGAGCAGGACTGCTTATTATGGATCAGCCACTCCTAGTTTTAACTAAAGCAAAAGTGACGAACATTGAAGTTGATAAGGAAACCACTGTTTAAAAAAATACATATAAAAAACGAATAAAAAATGAAAAATCTCAAAAAAAATTGCAAGGTTTAAAGTGAACGCATTTTATGGTCTTGGAAAATAGTCTTCCCTAGCTTTGTTCTCACCCCCTTCTAACATTTTAAATATCTGAGCACAGCCAGCTTGTGCATGATGTCCAGAAGCGGGGCCACCCTTTGTAACGCACTATTCTCCACAGTAACTATTCCCCACTGTTGCGCTGTTTATTCACCATTAAAAGTTCACTGAAACGTAAATGCGCGTGTTGCGCGTGCCTTTTTGTCTGAGCGTGCGTGTGGTTTCACAAGCTGTGCAGTCTCAATATCACGGTCATAAATTTCGTTGACTTGGTGCTGTTTCGGAGTAGAGTGCGAATAATTATTTCACGAACATTACAGTAATGTTAAAATACAGGCATTGGATATCCAAATTTGCATATAATGAACATTACATTTTAAAATGTTTCAACCGATATTTTTCCCCAATGGTTTCAAATTGGATGACATTGGTGACTACAACATGACCGATAGTCATCTCGTTAGTGCTTGGCACGCCTTCTGATGCCTATAATTGAATTGGGGCTATTAACTCGGCAGAACCATTAACAGTGAACAATGAGAAATGTATTCGGGTTTATGAACGTTACAACAACACTGCGCAGAATCGAAATCAGTTTGGAAATTTTTGCTCGTCTTTCTAAGCAGTATAAACTTGTTTTTATCCTGTCACTTCATGGTCACTGCATCGTGCACTTTGAGATGCGCTTCTGTGGCCGTCTGGAGCACTCTTCATTCTGATATTAGGAAA
Organism: Entosphenus tridentatus; assembly: GCA_014621495.2. Taxonomy (NCBI): domain Eukaryota; kingdom Metazoa; phylum Chordata; class Hyperoartia; order Petromyzontiformes; family Petromyzontidae; genus Entosphenus; species Entosphenus tridentatus. The sequence goes on along the minus strand of CM025654.2, from coordinate 8,085,858 downwards.
CCACTGGAGCTAAGCACTTTTAAATCTAGATTGAAAACTCATTTCTGTAGAATAGCTTTTTTGTGTTTACTTGTCCTTCCGCCACAATTGCTCAAGCCTCCAGTGTTCCTTTAGGGGGTGGGGAACGTCCGGCCCGCGGGCCGTATAAGGCCCTCGAAATCATTTGAGCCAGGGTGCTTCAAAAAAACGTTAACACTTCCGAGAATTTGCAACAATACCACGAGAAATGTGGCTGGGGACCACCTGGAGAAGATTCCAGGCACGTGTTGACGATGGCGAACAAGTCTAGACTGACGTTTTGAAGCTATTAACATACATTTGTATGTATGTTAATAGCTTGTTACAGTGTATTCTCTGTTATTTTTTCCATTAAAAACGATAGTCCCATATGAGTGTTAACATTATTTTGAAGCACGCTGTGTATGAACGTATTCCAGCCTATTAATGAGTGTTAATACACGTGGGAGGAAACTGGAGCCACCCACGCGTGCTAGGGGGACAACACCAGCCCACACGAATGGAGTCTGTAGTTACTTTATCGCCGCATGGCAATCCCAAGGTATGGCACTTCAACACCCGCAGGAACGGAGTTTTAACACAATCTCCGCGATTCACTAATCCTTGGCTCCGCAGTGCCGGATCCGACAGGCGTGCACGACCACTGCCTAACTAAATTAGTGCTTGAAGAATGTGTCCTGTTTCGTGGAGATCAACGGCACAAGGGGAGCCGTGAAGAGGAGAGTCCTGGTTGAATCATGACATGGCTGGTGATTTATTTTTACGACTTTTAGCGTGGGAGAGTTGCACAAAACCTCAACATGAGCAATGAAAACAAGGTAAAAGTTAAAATTGCTCCACTTAAATATACGGACTAGTTCTCGTGTTAGAATTTTTTTGTAGTTTTTACATATTGGACTGCAAATACTGAACAGCGTTTGAGCAATAAGCTGCACGCAGTCATGGTCGTCCATCAGTCATGCTCCAAAGTTGTTGCAAAGTCCAGATGACCTCTGACTTTTTTGCCTCACTTTTCTCAACTTTGACTCTGTTTGGTCATGCGGTGCATCGTACAAAGTTGGTGTAGGGGGGGCATACATGTGAGAATATAGTACAGTACAACGTTTTTTTTCTCCTGCGCTACCCTCAGACGATCGCCTATCTCAGAACTCTCCAGGCTTAAACCTTCGTAGTTACTGGCGAAACGTCGTACTCTGATTGTAAATGTTGTGGCTTTGCTCTCCAACACACCGGTGTGCTGTACTAGTGACGAATTGGCACGTTCTGTTTACGTGAGGAACCTTACTAATTGGCTGTGTCGGGTGGTGGCGGGTTTAACGACACATTTATATATTTACCCCGATCTAACCCCAAAAAAAACCTCTTATGGATGATATTGTTCGCAAAAGCCTCGTTGTTAAACCTTCACAGCTTAGCAGACGTGATGAGATCGGGTGTATTGTGCGCGTGTTTATTTCAAATTGAAAATTCATTCGCTGACATTAATAACGAGCGAAATGCTGCGGGAACGTCACTGCCATCAGCCACATTTCCCGAGCCGAGAGGATCATGGTGGAGAGATTTAATCAATCTTCAACCTATATATTCTTGCTGTGGATTTCACACCTGATGATTGCTTGTCTTGCAGTCGAAACGTCGTGAGAATTTTTATTGTTTTATATGTGGATTATTTTATTCTTCTCCTTCTACGTGACTTTACCGAAAGAACCAAGAATATGAATCCCTGCAGTCACGAAAACTTTAAATAAAAATCTTCAACTTTTTCGCTCGTTGCTTGCAATTGCTCGTTGCCACCACGTGGTGGAGTGGTGTAACGCGTTGGGGGGGGGGCGGTCGTTACAACTGAGCCCAAGTCCTCAATCTTCCTTTTCTTAATCTTGCGTGATGGCTGCTGGTGTAGATGCAGAGCATCAACTACAAGATCACATTCAGGTGCTCAAGGCCAGACAACCGCGTCTGGAGCGAGTGGAGTGGTGCGTCGCTTGCGACGTCTCCTTCGGATTTGCATCGTTACGCGCTGCGTGTTGTTTTCCCCGCACCTCCGAAGATTATGGCAAATCATACGAATGGCTGTTTACAACGTGGGAGGAAACCGGAGCACCTGGAGAAAATCTCACCACGCGTGCTAGGGGGGGTAGAGGGGGGGACACACCGCTCGTTCCCTACACAGTTTCACTGACCGCCTTCTCCTGGCGAACCAGGGGGGACGGCTTCCTCTCGACGCCCATGGGGAAGGAATATCGCAAAGTCTGTGTGGTGATCCATCAACTCCTTGTTGCTGCCTCCGCAGTGGCTGGATTACAGGCGTGCGTGCCACCACCGCCCGGTTATTATAAAAAAATATATATTATAAAGACACTAAACCTTGAATGATTCAAGTTACAAAGCCACTGCTCAACGATGCACGAACGATATTTGGCATGCACTAAAAAATGTTACTCTGCGTATAAAACAAAAAAGAATTTAAGCTTCGTGATGATGCACGTTCTGGGCAAAAATCCATTGGGCTGTACTTCTATTGCCCCTCACGTCTACGATCTAAACGAAACTATTTTTTTTGTTTTTATCAGGTAAGGCCCACTGAGTAATATAACTCTTTTTAATAAGCGACCTGGCCACAAATGACAGCTCAACGAAGTGGCTTAGCATGTGGAAATGTATCCAAGTCAAAATACTCTAACCGCGCGACGTTGATTCTAAATGTGGAGGGGAAACCCGGAGTAACTGGAGAAAAATCCACGCGACCACGGGGAGAGAGACATTCAAGCTCCAAATATACAGGCGCAAGGTTCGAGAGAAGGAAAGGGAATTGTCAGTGGAAGGCTTAAGGTGGGTTCACGCTGGATCACTCTTAAGGCACGTAACGTAACCTATAGATGAAGTCCAGGCATCTACCACATCCTATTGCTCCCAACCTCCTCTCATCAACTCAATAACCCAGAGTAGGTTCGTAATTGATGGCAGCCTGCATCCAGCAGTGGATTGATCATTGCCGATGATGAAAATGTAATTCCAAGACAATATTTTCTTCCACGTATCCTTAGCATCAGGTCTTGTTGCAGTGCCATGGGCGTGGAGATGCCCTCGCTTCTGTTTTTAGTCACTCATCAAATTTAAATCGCAAGAATTATTCAACGGGAGCTGCTTGAAAAATTCGAGGCCTTGCCTCCCCTCATTTTGTGACACCCCATGATTCATTGGCTGCCGGTCGTTAAAGCTAAACCTAGCGATTGGCGTCCACATCTATTACACAGTCAGCCGAGGTCAAATCAATATTGTGCAGTCGACTGTAATTAAGTTCAACACAATGCCGATGCCAGATCTTGGCACAAATCGATTCCTGCCACTGGAACATCGATCCCAAATCCTGGACTGTCCGGGTCAAACCTGGACAGATGGAAACCCGACTAAGCACAATGTCCATTATGTTCCGTTATGCGTGATCAACGATTCCGTTGGAACCACGGCCTTAGGCTAGGTTGGCACCCGAACCATCAGTTGCGCAACTTGGTTGCATGCAACCGAATCGCTCCAGCTGCACACCCGGTTTCTTATCGTAGAGGCGCACTCTACTTGCATTCATCGATCTGCTCCGCGATGTTGTTGTGCAACTGATCTGCTCGGGTGTGAACCCTCAATTGGTGAGGATGGAGGCAGGGTAAGGCATTTTCAGATGCGAACATACTGGCACGTATTTTTTTAATACTGGGCAAATTTTAACTCTTAAAAGGAGAAAATGTGCAGATTTAAAAATATAAAACGAAAGTGGCCAGGTATCTAAGCTAACCGTCATTCAGCCGAGTTGTCAAGTGCAGCAATGACTGAACATCTTTGGGTTTGTGTTCAATGATGGTAAATTCCAGCTCTGCGAATTACGATGTTAGTTTAAATTGTCATACGATAACCTCATAGCAGACTGTATGGGGGTGGGGGGGAGTGCAACCCGATTATTTAAAGGAAAACCAGGCCCACTTGTAGGATTTTTCCAATGAAAGAAATCTCCCATTTGTATTCTGATACATGGGGCAATCCACTGTTTTGAGAGATTTCCGAATGGGTTCGTCGTCGTGAGACATTATGCCAATAGCACAACGAGAATAGATCGGAGAGAAAGAAAAACACCAAAGAATAATAACAAATAATTAACGTGCCTACCCTTTTACTCTTGGAGAAGAAAATACACACTTTTTGTAATTTCAATTTGAATAATTATCGTATGTTTTTAATATTGTAAAATGTTTACTATAGAAATGTTTCTCTAAGTCAATATTCAAAAAAAAAAATCCAGATGTAAACCTTTTAATAGGTAAAGGTGCCGGCCCTGCATTATCTGTTCCAGACCATTGCTGGGTCAACAGCTTCCAAAAAGAGGGTGAGAGCCTCGGAAGAACTCCAAGGTAGCCACACTTTCCAACCACTTCACGCAACTTGCAGCCGAGTGACAATCGAAAAGTTTCAACGGTAATAATCCAGCCAAGACCACGTGAGACAAAACATTTATTTTCTGTTACAGGAACGTTTTGCTAATTGCTACAGATGAAAGTTACAAACGGCAGTTCAGGTTAGGCTAGATGCTTTTTACAGGTATACGACAGAGATATAGTGTTAACATGTTTGCCACTTTTTACCATAGGTAACAGTCATCTTATAAGTAAATGAGCAAGAGCTTAAAGATTTTTTTTTTGGTCACTTATGTTCTTTCAATAATGTTAAGACGACGCTGTACTTTTTCAGCCTTGCCGAAATGAAGGCGCTTTTCCGAAACAAAATGTTTAAACCCTATAAGTTGGTTACGATGCAGTAGAATATTATGAAAACGACAGAACAAATATATTTGCTATATTATAGAGGTACATAAAAAGTGGCTATTTATTATAATACAAAAACTATGTCAAAACTGTACCATAAAATGCAAGGCATGGTCGAAAAACAATTGATAGCATTTTATTATAATGCAAAGACGAAGACTATGAACCAAAACATAGTACTATAGATTGGCTTAACAGATTCACGTCCATATCTTCTTACCTGGCGCCACTGAGGTGCAAACACAACTGGAATTTTTTGCCATCGTACCAATGGGTCGGCGACACGCCAATTAAAGTACCTTTCGTGTTAATCCGTCAAGCTTCAGAATGCTCATCTACGCATACTCGGTATTTTGTTGTAACCTAGCAGAAAAGTAGTATTGATGTACCGCATGAATATTGATATACTGTATTGGACATGCATTATTACATTGTGGTTATTTTTTTTTCTCTCGTCCTTTATTTTTTGCCCACAGCTCCAGTCACGTCTCTTCCCTCGGTGAATTTACAAATGTGGTGACGTTCCGTGTCGTTGTACGGAGGGGTGGTGGGGGGGATGCCTCGCTTCGCCTCTTCAGATGTACATCCCTTTTGGAAAATCGTCACCGTGTGCATGAGCGATAATCATCCCGATCCGTCTCGGAACAATGATAACTCGCAGTACAATTACAGTTTGCCGCTGGCGAGGTAAGAAAAGAAAAGAAAAACATTCCAGGACACAACGTGGGAGGAAATATTTAGAACAGCGGTCAGCAACCTGCAGCTCCGATAGCCACAATGCGGCTCTTTAAGAGGGCTGCCTCGTGTAAGGTTATTCACGTTGGGATTTCGGCTCTGGAAATATTGACATTTTATTTTAGCCAATTCGAAAATATGTGCCCCTTCTTATTATTTTGGTTGACGACATCCTGATTTTGAATAACGTCTTGAGTTCTGTATTATTACGTAACCGACAAAAAAATCGAGCCTCAATGTCCTGGGAAGACTTGCATATTTTCCCAGGATGGCCACCTCATCAAGAGGATGATCCTGGGAATATCAAAGCAGGTGGCAAACTCTTTGTACAAGTGACTTAAATGCTCAGAATAGAACGTGGTGAACACCACGGCGACTGCGTTTATATAATTTACTTGCTGCATGTCATCGTAAATAATTGTAAAATGTATCGATTTCATGAGCAGAAAATGAACGAATAGGGTTCCCACCACACAGTAAATTCAAGGATGAACTAAATATACCACTGATATTTAAGTTACAACGTTTTGGTGAAGGATCTCATAACCTTTTTTTCTTTTTTTTAGTTTTTTTTTTACACAATATACATGTTTTGGTTAAAGCATATACGATTATAAAGCAGCAACTGCTGACGATAATAAAATAATGTACACATTTTTTTAAGTCAAAGGCCTAACGATGTGTTTCAGCCATCAACTCACAGTCGGTTAGTTGCCACGCCACACGCTAATTTGTGTTAATGTGTCAACTTCATTTTGTACAGTTTGTACCGACAATACCACAAACCTGTGTGTGAGCTCTCCTGCATTTTCTTAAGGGATGCTTATCAACGGACGCTTTTTATGTTTTTAACCACACTTTCTTTCTTATATATATTTTTTTGCCAAGACGACAGGTTTGGTTGCTTGTGAACAAATAATGCAACATATTTTTTGCTCATTTATTTATGCGACTTTTTTTTTTCTCACGAGGTTAGAAGACTTGGAATTCACATTTTCAAGTGCAATTTTCTACATCTCTTTTTTTCGTTTTCAGGCATCACATTTCACTTTGGTATCAGTTCCAAAAAATTGTGGCCAGGTTCTTTAAGTAGTCTCCCCCATCCACCCACCCCAACCCTACACCCCCCCAACACCCCCCCCGCCTTTCCAACACACAGCATTCCGTTAATAAGCCGTGTATAATAAGCAATCAACACAAATTCAGCATTATAACCCATCTAGTCTAGTAATATAATCCACAGAGCCTCTGTTTAATGTCCATAAATACAATAGTGATCTTGCAAGCTGATGATATGAACCACTTGCTGGGGGGAAAAAAAGTCTAACCTTTTGTATACAAAATACAGTAGTGCATATATAACAAGCAAGAGTGCCTTTCTGTCCATGCAAGAAAATCTTCTGGGATTTTTCTTAGAAATATTTTCCAGAAGACTCGTTGCTGTACGCACAAAGGTTTCTATTCACACGGTCCTTTTACAGATTTTCCATTTAGCCGTTGTTTAAATCTTAGTTTTCTTCTTCTTCTTATTGTTTCTTTTAAAACACTGGACTTTCTTGGGACGTCTTCGGGCGAACACTTGCATAACAAGGCCAAGAGAGTTCTACGAAGTGTTAACAAATGCACAGCAGCAGCCGCCGTTAGCCGAGCAAGAGAGGGAGAGCCGTGTTCTGCCTCGGGTGAACTTGGCGAAGCTCTAGTTATGTGTCGAAGCACTGCTCGAGTTAGAAGACAAAGAGTCAAAATCCGCTCAGGACGTCGGTGTGTGTGGGGGTAACGGGGGGGGGGGGGGGGGTTTAAACCCCCCCCCCCCGAACCCCCCCACCCCGAACCCATCATTAGCACGCGTAGCTTCATCCGGCGAGCAGAAGGCAAGGGTTGTTCCAGCTGTCACTCAAGAGAGAAGGTGCAGTTTTCCCTTGCGTCCGCCGGCACGTTATTTGTAGGGCCTCAGGAACCGCGACACTTTGGAGTGCAGGAACTTAATGAAGGACTGCGGGAACATCTTTTTGGAGTCCGCCTTTGTGTATTTGAAGTAGTTCTGCGGGTGTGCCAGCACTTCGAACAGAATCTTGATCAAGTTTTTATCCTGCGGGCGAGAGGGGGACAACGGCGCGTTAAATCCGTCGCGGCGCAGGCACACGCAAATGCCTCTGATGCCGGTCTCCGTTACCTGTATTAACGATTAACCGTGCACTCGAAGCGAGCCTATGCACTACAGTCGTTATGTATTGTCGGATCCTTCATGCGGACAAGGTGAAGTGACCCGGGAGAAGAGGCGAAGTCACCCTATTTACCAAGCGCATCCACACTTCACCATGTGGATAAAAGAAGTAAAATATGCGGACAAATATTTGGACAATAGCATCTGATCATAGTGCCCTCCACAGAGAATCAGATTGGAAGTTTTTAATGTATGGCCCTTTGTCAATTCCCTACTGAAGGCTTATTAGGTTATGGGGGTCGTTTGGCCATACTTCACCACGCTGACCAGTGTGGTTTTGTGAATGAGAGGTGAGGGGGCAGGACCAGTTCGGATATCATTTTGAAATATCCATCTTGATTATTTTGCTGCTATAAATTTGAACATGATGGGCCACTTTGTTGACCTATCATTTGTGGCCGGGTCGATTCTGAAAAATAAACTAATAGCTCAGTGGGCTTTACCTGGTAAGATACAAAATATCTTAATTTTATACTCTTGGGTTTTATCGGTAAAGTCACGTAGGTAAAAAATAATACCGTCATAGCTAAATTTACTGTAAATTTAGCTGTGATGGTCCCACCTGAAGACGGAGACTTGTGGTGCCTCCGAAACGTCGTGAATTAATATTATTTCATAATTTTTTATCTACGTGACTTTACCGAAAAAACCTAAGAGTATGAATCCTTGCAGTCACAAAAGCTTCAAATCTAGAATCTTAATTTTATTTGGACATATTTTTAAGTGATTTGTATCCCTTTCCAATAATTTGCACTCATATCGTGTTTTCGTACCGTTTGCTGTTGTAACATTCTGATCCCGTGCCCCTACTGGACATCTGTGAAAAGAGCTTTATAGCTCATCGGATTCCACCAGAATAAATAAATGTTCTGATTCTGGATATCACTCCCCACGTGTATGAACCATCACTACGAGGTGGAGTCAAACACTTGCCTAGGGGATTTTTTTTAGGCCTAACTATGGGCTTTCCTCCTCATGACTCTATTGTGCTCTATGTTGTGCAAATGCATCCTTTGTAAGTTTTTACACTTTAACACACGCAGTAATTTAAGACAATGTAACGTGTAAATTACGATTTAAAACACACACATGTTTGGAAAGTTTAATATATTATTAGCATAATCTCTTGGAGTGGCTGTTGAAAAATATGCCTGTGTTGCCCGCTCAGGAAAAGCCTCTTAGGCCGACCTTGAGTATTTCCTGGTGATTTTCTGATGCGTATAGCCTCCCATCACGAACGATGTCTTCAATTAGCTCCTGGTAGTCCTCTGGGAACAAACAGAGAACACAGAACGTGCAAGATTACATTGGCAAAGGCTCAGCTGTAATTAATAACACTCGTTGTATCCAGCTGTAATGATTAATATTGTAACGTAACGACTTCAGAGGCACGAACTGTAGAGGGCTTCTTTATTATTTCTCGTCGGCATACAGCTACGACTTAAGGACACTGTCACAGTGTAACATAGCACTGACTGACTATACAGCAGCGACGGTGATGCCTAACTATATAGCTGGTTGACTACGCCCCTTTTCTCGAACTCTCCCGCGGGTTCTGGGAGCTTCCGGATAGAGCCCTTCTTTGACCCTTGACCTAGTTATCCCCCCTTGTGGTCACTCATGTGTATATTATCTATTGTTGTTTGTGTGCTGTTCTCCCACCCGTAATTATCCCTTATGGCCTCCAGTCGGCGCACTGTCTCTACATCATCACTAGTGGTATCCACCTGTAATCATTAATAAAATTAGTTGTATCCAGCTGTAATAATTAATATCACGAGTGGTATCAAGGAAAGGTACACTGAGTCCAAGGACCCTTTTAAAAGAGGTTGCGGCCACATTTTTTTTTATGTTAAGATGTTTTGGGAGAAATCCACAGATGGCGATTAGTCCACTTTGCTATACTGCCTTCCCCTGGCGAGTCAGCGTACGGCACCTCGACGCACACGGGAAGGGAGTTTCACAACAGTCGGATTGCCGGCGTGCATTGCCACCATTGCGTGGCATGCAAAGATTGACCCCTCCTGCAATTGGATGTCATGCTTTGGAGCTGTGATTCACTTGAAGCGTTAACACTTTATTCGTTTATTTAGCACAGCCACTTGTACATCAAGTGCAGTCTTCGGGGTTACAAATGATCAACGTGAAGCCTAACCATTAGGTGATGCGTGGACTTCAATTGTCTTGGTTGTATTCTGCCTCGTTTTCTGTTTAGCTTTGTGCATCATTATACACGTAAATGTAGCACAAGCTAATAGTTTCCATGTAACTCACATAAATTGTAAATACTAGATTGATGTTACATTCGTAGCATCATGAGTGTGCATAAAGAGACATTTTGAGATGGCAATCATATAGATGAAACAATATATAAAATTAAGTAATATTTAATAAGTAATTTTTATTAATAAATCGACATATCGTTGAAGCCTACCATATACCATTCTATTCCTGGAATTTATACCCCCCCGTTAAAAGCTAGTTTGGGTACTTCAACTTTATTCAAAGAAGTCTGGCTGGCATGGAGCAGTAGGCCAAATACTCTGTAGAGGGGGCTCTCCAGAGTTTCCTCTATTAGAGGCCCTTCCTTCTTCATCTTAAAATAATAATACAAATATTTGTATTATTATATTTCGGTAGGAGCCCGGTACAACGCACAAACCTGTGCCGCAGGGAGGGTGGAACAGACGCTGTGCCACCTGGGCTTAGAGAAGGGGGCAGGGTGGGCTCACTGCCCCACCCAGTGGGGGTCACGAGCGGTGGGGGGGTGGGGACGGTGAGGGAAAATAACTTCAAAAAGAAAGTAGATGGAGCAGAGCAGAGGGAAGGCGGGGGGAGGAACTGGCACTTAAGAAGGAATAACTTCGTGAACTTATCGGCCTATCATAGCCCCACGAGTGGTGATCGACTCCTGTCCAACCCCCGGCGCAAAGGGTTGGCACTCCTCCCTTCCTCCTTTATCTGAAAAAAGAAAAAAACGTCTACGATAGTCCGCCAGCGATGGCACGTACCGTCGTACGTCACGTAGTGGACCTGGAAGCCCTTGGCGCTGTTGCCCTCGTTGGACTTGAACTGCACCCAGAGGCGGCGCGAGCGCGAGGTGAAGGCGATGGGCCGCTCGTACGTCTGGCACGTCTCGTAGGTGGTCACCGAGTACGGCGAGGCTGCCCGAGGGGAGACAACACGTCAGGGGGCGAGCGATGCTCGCGAAAAAAATAAAAAACGCGCGGCTTGAAATCGTCGCCCGCGGCCGCTTGGTCCAGGCCCGCAGCGGGGGAGAGTTGCGCGGGCAAGGGAATGAAACGGCGCGTTCAGGATGGCGACGGAACATTCAAAAGTTCGTAATCGCGCACCGCCGCAACAAATCGCTGGGCCGACCGCTGGTCCAGAGAAAGCTCTCGACCGGTTTCGACCTTCCGGGTCTCATCAGCAAAGTCCGGCTTTTTAAAATAACTAAAAAATGTAATTACCAAAAGGTTATCGGCAAGTATAAACTACAGAGGGGGGGGGGGGCTGTTCAGCAACCCTCTCGTGGCTTTACCCGGCGCGTGGCGTCGGCAAATCTCCCCACCGATGCGCCTACCGGTTTTCCTCATGACGAGGTAGTCCCCGCACTCGTCGTCGATCGGCAGGAATATCTCGGGCACCACGATGAGGATGCGCCGGTTCTGCGGCGGGCTGATGTTCCACGTGCACTCCACGTTGGAGGGGTAGTCGCCCGGGTAGTTGGGCGACTCGATGAAGCCGGTGAACTCGCCCAGCTCCCCGCCGCACAGCGTGTCTGCGAGCGCGAGGAGGTCACGTGCCGGGGCGCCACGGTGGCGAGATGTTAACTACCTCACCTGGTATACAGGAGGTCGTAGGTTCGATCCCAACCCTGATGCCTCTATATGTGGAGTTTGCGGTGTCTTTCTCGCAGTGGTCGTGTGGATTTTTCTCCGGGTCCTCCGGGTTTTACCTCCACATTTATAAACATGCTTTTCGAGTAGTTGGCTGCTATACATTTCAACATAAGCCGATTTGTTGAGCTATCCATTGTGGCCAGGTCACTTCTAAAAAAGAGCTATATAGCTTAGTGGGCCTTATCTGGAAAAATATTTTAAAAAAACTTTTAGTATTGTCGTGTTTTAATAGCACCAGCCTCTCGGGGGGTCTTTGGATATCTAAATATTCGATTACATTCTGGGTAGTGATTCGATCGGAGGATTAATATATATTTTCATTGTTGTGAGTGTATTGTTCATAAAAATGTAAGGAACCGGAAAGAGAGGAAGACCTAACAGGAGAATGGCTTGATGACGAAATAAGAGATTGGTGCCAGACAGATGTGGCACTTTAACACGTAGGCTTTCGCGACCATCCATAAGAGTTTTTTTTTTGGGTTAGATCGCGTGAATATTTATATTTACGCGATCTGACCCAAAAAACCTCTATTATAGATGTGGCACTGCTTGAGCATATTGGCACAAGACAGAGGAAAGTGGAAACAAATAACGAAATGTGCAGTGGACGCCAACGGGCCATCTGCCCATGGATCGTGATGATAATGATGATGAGTGTAGCAGCTCAAGTGGCTTGCAAGGGTCATGTGCAATCCATCACGTTATCGTTATTAATACTACTACTACTGCTACGATTGTTTGCCCAAAAAAGCCTCACTGAGTCTCAAAACTTTCACTTATTTATTCATGACTGCTGAGTCAGCTGGCCAGGATTGGGCAAAGACGTTTGCTACTTTCCACCCAGAGTCAACTGGAGAGCACAAACTGAAGTATTTTTGAATGTATCACCAAAACAGCAAATTTTAAAATATATTTCATTAAAAAAAGACGTCTTAAAATTTGTACTTTTGAAAATAATTACGATAAAAATCATGTCGATGATGTTTTTCTTATCCAGGAGGGTCTTATATTCTTGGTTCTTTTGGTAAAGTCACGTAGAAGGGAAATAAAAAAAAAATATATATATAACAATTATTTTATTATTTCCCTTCTACGTGACTTTACCGAAAGAACCAAGAATATGAATCCCTGCAGTTACGAAAGCTTTAAATCAGGAGGGTCCTATTTTTCAGACTCTGTCTTCTCGACAGACCTGTTCTTCACCTGAGGACGGCTGCTTGCGTTGTGGCCGAAACGTCGTGAGAATGATTGTATTATGTTTTATTTTTATTATTTTATTATTTCCATCTACGTGACTTTGCCGAAAGAACCAAGAAGAACAGGAGGGTCCTGTCAAGTTTTAACAGCACGGGGCGATGGTTGCCACCGCCAGTCCCAATTGAGTGATTCACAGGTAACTTGTCAGCACTGGGGTGCTTTCGCCGATACCAATTAACAATCTATGATTGTTTTTAGCTATAGGAGGAAACTAGATATCCTGGAGGAAGCGCATAGAGAGCAGGGAGAGAACACGCAAACTTCACACAAGAGAGGCACACGAGCCGGGAATCGAACCCAAACCCGTCTTGCCGCGAGGCCTGAGCGTGAACCCTGCGACGCTCCGTCGCCAAAATCAGTGGAATTGTACACACATCCTAACACATCCTAACACACCCTAACACACCATAACACATCCTAACACACCCTAACACACCCTAGCACGCCCTAACGCATCCTAACACACCCTAACACACCCTAACACACCCTAACACACCCTAACACACCCTAACA
>CM025654.2:8023637-8042428 GCA_014621495.2 Entosphenus tridentatus | reverse complement strand
AGTGGTGGCACAGCAGAGGCGGCATAGCAGAAACGGCACATCAGTGGCGGCACAGCAGAGGCGGCCCAGCTGTGGCACGGCACACCAATCAGAGCTGGCCAGAGCGGGCGGCGGGCGGCAATTAAAATGGAGCCAAGCAAAACGAAAAGGGCACTTGATTTTGCAAATAAAAAAGGCCCCCGATTCGTCCGTGGCCGTCGTCGCGTTCACGCTACATTCCAGCCGAGCACCGCTTTCCAGCAAATATATCTGCCAAGCATGTCAAGCTGTCAACGCCGGCTGCAGACACAGCGAGGCTTTTTGATATTTTAACCGGCTCCCTTTGATTGGGTTTAATGCTCTTTGCGGGGATTCAATTATTGTGTGGGTCCGTAAAGGTAGGTTTTTTTCTTTTTCTTTTTGCGTGTGTGTTTAAAAGTCGCAGACGATCGACGCTGCAATCGAGAAGAGGGCGGGGGGAGGGGGGAAAGAATGGACGCGACGAAATGTCTGTTATGCCACCCCAAGTTGATTTCTTTTTTTTATTATTATAAATATATATAAGTTTCCAAATATTAGAATTCAGCAAGAGTTAAGCAAAACCTGGAATGTCAGGTTTTGCTTAACTAAAGCCAACAAATTAAGAGAAATAAGGGCCCTGAAACGACTTGGAACGCTTCTGACACCTGCTCAAATAATTTCGTCTCCACGCGACATTCACGACTCGAAACTGCACAAAAGGCGCGGCGCCGCGATTTGATTTCAAAAAACAGGTTTTTAAATTGAACAGAACAGTTCCAACTTCTGTTGACCCGTTTTTCCCGGTAAGGTGGAAGGGGAAACATTTTTGAGATTTTTTTTCTCTTTCTGGGCCATAAAAAAGCAGTGGGGGTCAGGCGGAGGGGGGGGAGGGAGGTGGGGGCTGCCCTGAGGTGAGGGGGGTGCAGGAGAGACAAGGGGGGCCGGGGGGGCTGGTGGGGGGGGTCTGCCGAGGTTATAATGTGACAAGGGTGTTTAAGCATAAGCCACCGCTAAGTACATGCACGCAAACATAAATCAGCGAGATCAGAGAGCTCAGTTTGTTCCGCTCAGTGGCCGTAAGTCACTTTCAATTTGCCTCAGACATTATTCGGTACCAAATTAATCCACATTAAGGCTGCCGGGCGCTGCGTCAGGAAGAAGAAAACCCACTCCCCACTGCCCCAGTGCTCGAGAGGATTTCTCGCTGGGAACCTTTTCGCGATCGTTGGCCGCGGAGCTTTTGGGAATCAGAAGCGCGGCGTTCAGCGCGCAGCTAATGGAGATTAATCGTCAATTAGGCTGCTTCGTCCGAGCTCTTTGTGTCGCGAGAGCGCCAAATTAAGGGACGTTCAGACACCGTCGGAGAAAGGATCGGACGGATGGAGGGGTGACGGCGGGGGGGGGCTACGGATGAAGTGGACAGAGCGGCATTATCCTCACCAAAGCTTCCATGTGAATGAAGAATTTTCGCTTTATTATTGCCGTTTATACCCTGTGAATCGTCAACAAAAGCTGACGCATTTTAGCACGCGGTGGTGGTGGTGGGGGGGGCAGGGGAGGTGGAAAAAAATCCGTCGACCTCAACAGGGCGAGCATTTATAGAAATACACTACGTCAAATGCTGCCAGAATGCCGCAGAGGATTTTAAAAGAGTAAATCAAAGGTACATTAAGTTTGAAACTGCCACGAGGCTTGCACATATATCAGGCCCGATGTTAAACACAACGCTTCCAGGCACGCAAACCGCAGCGGGCATTTCACTGCCCTCCTTGTTAAGCAAACCTTCCTATCTCGCGTACAAAATATATATATACATCGTTCCTACTCGTATGAAAACAGTCGGAAATCCTGTTATGTTTGCAGATAAGAAAATGTTATCGGTGGACATGCTCAGGCCTTCCAGAGTTATTTTGTCCAAAAAAAGAAGTGACTCGCTACGCTTTGGCAACGTTCGCCCGTCAGCGGCGTGGGCTCCTGCCGTCACGATTCCGCACAAAGTCAACGTTTTTGCCGCGAGGGGAAGATCGTGCGCGTGCACTTTGTCTGGCAGAAAGAAAAAAAAAGAGTCTTTAGCGCAAAGTATACGATCCGCTGAGAAAATGTGCGTCGAACGTTTAAGAAAATAACCAAATACGTTTTGATTCTTTAACTATATCCTTTCAACATCTATAACGGTTTTTTTTTGCCAGTGGCCTGGAATTTAATTCCCTTAGGCTTTCGCGACCAATATCATCCATAATAGAGGTTTTTTTTTTAAGTTAGATCGTGTAAATATATAAATTTGTTGTTAAACCGGCCACCACCCGACACAGCCAACTACCAGTAAGGGTTGTCACGTAAACAGAACGTGCCAATTCGTCACAAGTACAGCACACCGGTGTGTTGGAGAGCCAAGCCACAACATTTACAGTAATTACAACTGGCGAAACGTCGTACTCAGATTGTAAATGTTGTGGCTTGGCTCTCCAACACACCGGTGTGCTATACCCGTGACGAATTGGCACGTTCTGCTTACGTGACAACCATTACTAGTTGGCTGTGTCGGGTGGTGGCGGGTTTAACGACACATTTATATATTTGCGTGATCTAACCCAAAAAAAACTCTATTGTGAATTGAATTTCCCACTAATAATGCATTTGCTGAAACGTATTAAGAGCACTCAGAATTCAGTTGAAATACTGGAAAGTGAATAACATCAATCTTGATTTGAAGCTTTCGTGACTGGTTCTTTCGGTAAAGTAACGTAGTTAGAAATAAAATAAAATTAAACAAATCACGACGTTTCGATCGCAACACAAGCAATCGTCATCAGGTGGGACACCTACAGCAACAAAAAACTGCTGAAGTCGGCGAGAGCGAGAGCTGCAGTGGCACAAGGTTATATCGACTACTTCAGCAGTTTTTTATTGCCGGAGTTGTCCCACCCGATAACGATTGCTTGTGTTGCGATCGAAACGTCGTGATTTGTTTTATTTTATTTTACTTCTAACTGCGTGACTTTACCGAAAGAACCAAAGAGTATGAATAACATCAATTAATCCTATATATGATCATAGGTTTTACCATTACGAGCATTGACACGTTTAAGATTGTTCGCAGATTGAGGTCCCTGGATGGCCCAGAAGTTAGATCACTGAGCTGACACTGCTGAGATCCTGAGATCAAGATCGGGATGGAAGGTTGAAATTACTTTGGGGGTTTTCAATGCATTGAGTCGATCGTCCTTGACTGCTCAAAAATGTATGTTTTAACTTAATTTGGCTCAATCCCCCAAATTTACAATTTTACTGTAATATGACAAAATATTTTGCACTCCTAATCGTGTTTTTGTTTGTTGTTGTAACGTCCCGACTGGACATCTGCGAAAAAAGAGCTTTATAGCTCATCGGATTCCTCCAGTAATAATAAACATTCTGATTCTGAAAATACAGTCTGGTAGCAGTGTGTGTAAGGAAAATGCATCCCCTCCCTACTGTGATTTTCAGAAGTAGCTCTGTGAAAGTCTCTTTGGTAGCCAATCTCCGACAAGTGGGGGTCCACGCTGCTCTGTGATATTCCCGAATGGATTTGTTGTCTCGCGACGCGGATGCCAATAAGCGTCCCCAAAAAATAATCAGAAGCAGGACCAAAAAATGTTATAATCACAATTTTACTTGAGGTCTTGCGCTCAACTGATGGTTTCACTTGCGTTTATGTTCAGGTATTGGCCCATTCATGCACATTTGCCAAAAAAAAAACTGCTAAATATACTGTAAGTTCAATGCCAGCGTGAACCCTTTGATGCTGCTAACAATTAAGGGTCGCTCAAATCATCAACATATATCAATATCTGATCTTAAGCTTACGTTACGTGCAGTGAGTGACTCGTGGAAATATTTAATAGTTATTTTTCAAACCAAAAAGTGGCCAACAACAACCGGCACCGTTCAAGGAGTAATCATAGCGAGTTACTAAACATCTTGCATTATGCCCGGTTGTAAGAACTTGGGAAAATAGACGACGGTTCTATGCGCATTTAAACTATTATTTAAACTATTTCTTACTTTACCAGGGTAAGGGCCACTGAGCGATATAGCTCTTATTTAGAAGTGACCTGGCCACAAATGATAGCTCAGCAAAGTGGCTTATCATGTGGACATTCATAGCAGTCGAATACTCTAAACGCGTGTTTCTAAATGTGCAGGGAAAAACCAGAGGACCGGGAGAAAAATCCACGCGACCACGGAGAGAGAAACATGCAAACTCCAAATATACAGGCGTCAAGGTCGGGATGGAACCCACGACTACCCTGCATACCGGGCGAGGTCGTTAACATCTCACCACCGCGGTGCCCCCTTGCATGTGAACAGGGCAGACGGGGGTAAGGGAAAAACCCGGTTGCACGTTCACCGTGGACGTGTGGCAAGAAACAAGCGTGGCACTGTCGCCATAGCAGCAACACGTTGGACCCCTTAACACCGAAGCCATTCACACGTCTTTCCAAGAAACCATCTTCAATCGAACCTTTCTGGACAAGAACAACATCCCCTTAAGCTGAATTTCTCTCTCTCTCTCGCTTCCCCACCACCCTACCCCGTCACACCCCCTAACCCCCTTACTTCCCCAGCCTCCTTTCTTGCAAAGGGTTCTTTATCGAGTGAGCACGGATGGAGGTAGATTTTAAATAAACACATCACTTGTCCACAACCGTTGCGTTGCTGCGCCGAATTTGGTAGCCTTGGTCGCATCGTCGAACTGAGAGCGTGCCCAACGTTCGTGCAGCCTTTAATTGTGCTTATTTATTAAACTATTACTTACAAAATCCCCATTGAGATGGAGACGTCTCGTCAACAAAGCGTGTCCAGGGGTCCCACGTGTGACACAGGGCAAACAAAGACAAAGATCCCCCGTAAAGCCTTCAATGGACTGTTGGGGCAAGTGCTGTTTCGCGAGCAGCACCTATGTAGGCTGGCGCGGCACACAGCCGCCTTCATCTCCCGAGCGTCGATGTTGACACAACGCGTCAGGTACTCACTTAAGGCTGAGTCGGCCAACGGGAAGCCCAGGACCAGTTCAGAGAATTGTCATTGGTCTTGGTGGCTGTGAGTGGGAATCGAACTCGGCCATCGCTCCACACAAAGCGAACCAAGACCAAGATCCCCCCATATAACCTTGAGCGGACTGTTGGGGCAAGAACTGCTAGCGAGCACCTATTAAGGCCGGCACGGCCCCCAGTGGTGATGTTTACACATCGCACCAGGTACTGATTTTGAGGCTGAGTCGACCTAGGAGAGGCCCAGGACCGATTCAGATAATCGTCACCGGTGTTGGCTGTGAGTGGGAATCGAACTCGGGTCGCCGGGTTTCGTAGCACAGCAACCGCTACACCACCGCTCCCCACAAGGCAAATATGACACGTACACACAAACATTTTAGAATGTACGACTTGCACAGGGGTTACAATTTTTTTAAAAAAAGTCAAATACATTCACGCAGCGTCAAGCACCGGATCCTGGCTACCGAGGTAGCTCTATGAACATCGCACCACAGTGGGACACACACACACACGTGGTGCACACCGCCCCATCATTCAAAGAGGTTGCTTGCGTTGTAACAGTTGCTGACGTTGAGCACGTGGCCGAACTTCGTTTGTTATTTCGTCTTTTGTCTGTGTTTTGTTGCTGCTGCTGCTACTGTGCTCAAGCATCACCGGGGCCATCATCGTCATCATCATCCGCGTAACAAATCAAACAAACTCAAACTTTCCCATCGCGTTCGCTGGCGGAGACTTTACAGCAGCGCTCGGCAGCAGATAACGCCCGGAGCCGCAGAACTGCGACTCGCCATCTGGAAACGCAGCGTGGCTTCAAAGCGCAACTTGGATTCTTCCGAAGTGACGTGAAGCCGAACCAGCCCACGGTCGTGTCCGATGGACGTGGCTCAAGGGGTAATAATTCTGACCCTCCACCCACGCCACCCTTGCCTCGTGCGGTGATGCTCGGCACGAACAGGTTTTTTTTTATTTTTTACGCGGCTCGCCGTTGTGACGCAACCAGAATCAGAATCTTCGTTTTAAACCGGAGGTAGGAATCCGATGAGCTATGAAGCTCTTTCTAACAGATTGTTCAGCAGGGGTGGCTCAGCAAAGTCAGAACAAGGAACAATACAAAAAAAACGATAGGAGTGCAAAGTAGAGAAAAGGTAAATATTAATTGAAAGGAAGGAACAGAAGTACAAATTGCATAATAAATTGCTGCGAATTTTTCGACACTAATTGCAAGCTTGGACAAGGCAGCAAAACGACAGCGAAAACAGTCCCAGACCACACGAAGACAACACACAGTCCCTCAATAAAATTGCACTTCAACATTCAACTATCAATACCTCTACTGGACATCAGTGAAAAAGAGCTTAACAGCCCATCGGATTCCTCAAGTATAAATATTCTGATTCTGAAGGCGATTTGAGCATGGCCAAGAAGTGTGTTAATAGCCATGTGGCAGCAATGCAAAAGCTGGATGGATATCCACACGAAGTAAGCTATCGCCCGCCCGAATCACAACTCCGATTAGCACGGTTGGCTACACAAGGTGCTAAATAAGTTCAATATACCATTGGAACCTCCTTTGCCAGTAGCAAAATATGATAATTGTTTTTTTACCCTTTTATCTGGCAACAAAACTGACACCTTTTTTTTTACAAGGAGTCATGTTTGCATTGACAAAAAGGCGCCTTTTGGCGTCATCTGGTCCAGCACCATGTGAGACTAGGCTCTAAGAAAAGCTGTCTCGGGTGTGGACCAATCAATTTCAAGGACAGTGCATACATTACCAGAGTTGTGTTTTTTGTTTGCATTCCGACTGCAGGTATTGTGGTCAATGCAAACATGACTCCTTGTAAAAAAAGGTGTCAGTTTTGTTGCCAGATAAAAGGGTAAAAAAACAATTATCAAGTTCAATATACATACATAAAACCAGCGTGATATAAGCATGTGTTGCTTATAACATGAATGTGCTTAATATTTGTCTGTAACTCGATTGGCATTCGATTGCCTTGGGTCGCTTTATACACGTCCAGGTCAGAGGTCGCCAAATGAGAAGCTAGGAAAAAGGCGAAGCCTCGCTTATTGGAAATGTAAACTACAGTGTCTTGAGGATATTGGTAAAAGGCGGCATCGCTGACACTCGTCGATTTTTACCAACACAATATTTTTTTTAGTCACCGCATTACGGAATTCGATTTCTTCAAGTGGAGATCTAGCAGGAGAAAAAGTTTTGAACGACACTCAATCACCCCCGGCATTCGCATCAGAGTCCAACGCGTTTATCCCTTTGCCGAGAGTGTGGCATGTGCCAGCGATGCGCTGTGCTCTTTGCAGCCTGTGGAGTAGCGAGTGCTGCGCCGCAGAGCCTGGCTGTAAATCTGCGGCACTTATCGCCGCGAGTTGTCGGCCCCATTGTTTACATTCACGGCGAAATGAATAAACCAGACGGAGCTAAGGGGGTGTGTGTTCGGCTGCTGCCGATGGGACACGGACCCACGGGGTGTCCAGTGATAACTGTATCTCTGCTCAAGGGCAAGGACAGGAGGGCAAGAGTTAGGGTGAGGTTTACGTTAGGATCGTAGCGGTGGGGAGGACGGGGGGGGGCAAAGAATGATTGTAAACGCAGTGGAAATGGCAGCAACTTCGCTTTCGGTTAAAGGATGATGCAATGTGATGCACAGCCCTTTACACTGCTCGATGAAGCTGTTCCTATGGCTTTCACTGCTCTTTGGGGTTGTTTGACCGTACTTCACCACGCTGGTCAGTGTGTGGATCGGTGAGCCCAGAATCGCTTGAGATGACGCTCGCGACTGATGGGAGTGATGAAATCAACTCGCGTGCACCCACCTCGATGGAATGTTAAAACCGCAGGATCGTGAGAGAGACGGCGATGGCTTGGGGAGCCCTTCATCCAGCAGTGGATAGACCATTGCCGATTTTAGGAACTTCATATGAACTGAACTGAATATTCGGTCCCTGAAGAAAGCTCCCAGCACGTGGAACAAATCGACTTCAGACATTGCCGTTGAACAACGCGCGGTACAACCCGAACAATCTCAGGAATACAGCACAGCAGAGAAATCCTGTGCAATGGTATTCACTGATGACGGTGATGCTGGTGTGTCTAGTATGTTGTCCTTCTTAATTTTGGAGCTTCCCACGCACCGCACCGCTGATGAGCACGGTTGGCCACGTACGGCGCGAAAGGCGTTCAACACACACACACACCTGTATGACGATGAATGGTAAGGTGAGGGTAAGAGCGAGGTCGATGGGGGAAGAACTCACCGGACGTGTAGTGAGCCTTGGCCTGGCAGGTCAGAGCACAGCTTTCCTGCCCGCCCGTCTTCCCGCAGCTCAGAATGGCCTTGGCTGGCGTTTTTGTCGGCAAACACCGCTGGGCCTCTACCCGGCAAACACAAGCCCAGAGGCACCAAACATTCACATTCATTGTGCAGAGCTCTCCACTTAACGACAACAACAACAACAACACCGCCAACAGCGACGACAACGGCAGCAACGACTTGACAGTGAATTTCGATGACAGTGGTCAGAGCCGGCCCAGCCACTAAGCGACCCTTGCAATTGCAAAGGGCCCCGTGGCCTGCAGAGGGCCCCCTAGAGTCACTGCTAGCGAGTGGGTGAAAAAAATAATACATCAAAGGGGCCTCCAACCAAATTTTGCTTAGGGCCCCCAAAGGTCTAGGGCCGGTTCTGACAGTGGTGGTGGTGGCCGTGATGCTCGGACGGGTGTCGGCAACTTGCGGCTCCGGATCTGCACGTGGCCCTTTAAGGGACCGCTCCCGTGACGTTATTTATTAAGGGACCACCAACCGTCTCCTATTCACACCGCTCTTGAAATATAGAGTTTTTTTTTTAGATTTAAAGCTTTCGTGACTGCAGGGATTCATCTTCTTGGTTCTTTCGGTAAAGTCACGTAGAAAGGAAATAATAAAAGAATAAAAATAAAACATAATACAATAATTCTCACGATGTTTCGGCCACAACGCAAGCAGCCGTCCTCAGGTGAAGAACAGGTCTGTCGGAAAGACAGCGTCTGACGGAAAGACAAGAATATTGAGCGATTTGCAGCCCCCCTCGAGTTGGACACGACAGGGTCCAGTGAAGGGGCGAGAACTGGGGGCTCACTGCTGCCCCGAGTTGGGACTTGGAGGTTTACATGGGGAGGGCAAAAGGGTAAGGGGGGGAGATAATGAACATACCGGGAGAAAAGCAACGGGCAGAGGGTAAAGGGGGGGAACCGGGGGTGGGGGTGAAACTATTTGAAACAAAAAAATATTAATTTACCAGGCAAGGCACCACAAAGCTATGTAGCTCTTTTTGAGAAGCGACCTGGCCATCGCACAAATGATAGCCCAACGAAGTGGCTTCTTCACGTGGAAATTGATAGCAGCCGAATACTCTGTATGCATCTTGTTTTTAAATATGGAGGGGAAAACCAGTGGGCCCAGAGAAAGGTCCATGCGACGACGGGGAGATCGTGCAAACTCCAAATATACAGCAGGTGTCAGGGTCGGGATCGAACCCACAATCTCCTGTATACCAGGCAAGGTAGTTAACGTCTCACCTCCGCAGCTACCTGTGCTTAATCTGGATTTCCAAGTTTGTGGGTTGATGGGTCTCACTCTGGTCACTAAATGCCTGCACGAAAACAAACCATTATATTAAATCTGCTTCCGCACTTAATTTAGCTACATTTCAGCCCTGATAATTAATGCTACTGCTTTGACCGTCGTGTGAGAAATGTTATTCTCAGTGGCAGGTTGAGTGGGGAAGTATAGCCCTCCCACTGTGTGAACCAGAGTAGCATTGCAGGGATGCAAGCAGTAGTTCTGTGATATCTGCTTTTGTGGGCCATTCTCGAACATGCAGAGCTGCGCTGCTCTGTCATTTAATTTGGCTCTAAAAGGTCTCACTCTACGTGCATCCCTTTTGTCAATATACTGCTGTAGAGTGTGGGTTAGCTAAGGCAGCCAGCATACACGTGTAAGCATATTACATAAAAAGTCCGAACAAAACTATAATTTGAAAAACGCGATTATTTAAATGTACGTATTTACTATATTTAATTTGGTATCCCAGCACCTTAGCGGCTCTCCCTGTTTCCTACCTGTGTGGTCACTGTCCTGTGCTCGCACAAAGACAAATATCCACCGTGCAGCCTTAACAAACTATAGGGGCAAGTGCTGTTAGTGTTGCACCTATAAAGGGCAGCACGCCACACGAGGGTGTGGGTGGCCAGCACCACGCCCGACCGCCTTTGTCTCCCCATTGGCGATGTTTACACACAACACCAGAACTCATTTGAGACTGAGTCGATCTAGGGGAGGCCCAGCACCGATTCAGATAATCTTCACATGGTGTTGGTGGCCGTGAGCGGGAATCTAACCCGCTACACTACCGCTCTCCACACGTACCCGCACACACGCGCACACACGCACGCAAACACACGCAAACACATCCCACGCACGCACGCGCACGCGTCACCCACCGATGCAGTCCTTCTTGTTCCAGTGCAGCCTGTAGCCGGCCCAGCAGCGGCAATCAAAGCTGCCTGGAGCGTTGACGCACTGCTGCTGGCAGCCGCCGTTGTTGATGCTGCACTCGTCCACGTCTGCGAGACGCCCGACACGAGAGCAACAGCCACACGACAAATTACTTATCGACCGTTCTTCTGGGAGGCTCGATGAAAGTGATTTGATTTTTTTTTTACAGCTTGCGTTCCATTCTTTCGTTTTCTCTCGCCCCCCCTTTATTTTGCGAGCAGCTTTCCAGAGAGACGCTTCGCTTGATGGTATCGTAATTCGTTTTTTTCGGAGCTTCGAAGGTACAACAACTTTAACTCCCAACCACAACTACTATTTTAAACAACTAAAGATAAGTTCTAGATTTGAAGCTTTCGTGACTGCAAGGATTCATATTCTTAGGTTTTTTTCCGGTAAAGTCACGTAGGTAAAAAATTCAAAATAATAAAAGTAAAATAAAATAAAAATCACGACGTTTCGGAGGCAACACAAGCTTCCGTCTTCAATTTATATTTTTCTCACCGCATAGAATTGTCTCTATTTCGTTTTTTTATCTTCATGAGTACGAATGCGGCGGCGCTTTGATTGGCAGATTTGTGCCAGAAAGGCATCGCGTGTTTAAGCAAAAGCAAAAGTGAATTGACTTGACAATCGTTACAAAGCGAGAATTTGTGCCGACGGCCTGCAGCGTAGGTTTGTCGTGAATATGGGAGCGGTGGCGCCCTAGTTATCAGACGATGCTGTAACACCAGCAACCTGTGTTCGATTCCTGGCCAAGGCTAACATCGGCGATCAGTGATATCTAAATCAGTGGTGGGCCATACTTATCACCATCACGCCACTGACAAGCGTGGTGAAGTATGGTCTAACAAGCACCATGACCGACACGGCATGGGCAGGCCTTCATCTAACGTTCTATTTTTTTTATTTTATAACATTTTATGAGAATGAGAGACTGTACTCCATAATACATAATTGTAACAACGTAATATTACGCTTACTATACAGCTCTCGCCTGTGTACTCGCAGTTCAAGGATTAGTGCATCGTCGTTGGATGTGATCGGGCGGAACTACGACAATTTTAAACTTTAGGGGCTGCGTTGCCAGTGCTGCTCAGCCATAAGTCCAGACCAAAATATCTCACCACTCATAATCATTAACAGCACCTTGTAACGCAATAAAAGCATATGCAGCGGTAGGCCGACGTTTCGGACTATGCCCCTTCTTCAAGCACAGAGAAGCATGGCAGCCAGATTTAATTATTTATACTCAGTTCTTCAATTCCAGCTGAAAACCGTCTGGAATGCAACATCCATCTTAATTACTTTGTCTTCATAATTGTATTTAAATCAAAGCTTTAAATAAAAATTAGTATTTTGGTATTTATACATATATGAACATGAGCATACGATTCTAGAAATATATGGTACAAACATATAGGTTTATTATAGACATGTGTCCTTTGTAATCTAGTGGTAGTGCCTTATGCTTACGCCAGGCCAACATTAGCAGCATTCGGGAATTCTTTGTTTTTATCGGGTGTAAATTTAACCGGTGCCTACAGCCGAGACTTGCACTTTAACGGCACGGCACACCGCGCAGAAAGGGCAAGTTAAGAGCGACAGAAGATTCTACGTCCAGCGCAGCTCTCGTGCCCCCGCCGCCCTCCGTCTCATCGCCTCCCGGTCGCTTGAAGCCCACGGTGACGCAACGGCGCAGTCGGTCGGCGGGGGGCCTGGACATCAGCGGCGAGCTTTTACCTCCGCAGTGCGTGAGCGCGTAGAGCGTGTAGCCACGATCGCAGCGGCACTCGAAGCTGCCGGGGTAGTTGATGCACGTGTGATCGCACGCGCGGTCAAACGAGCACTCATCGATATCTGCGTGCAAGGGAGAAGCACAAGAGACGGGATGGGACAGTGGTGGTGGGGGGGGAGAAATGGAAATATTGCGGATGAAAATCCTAACGCGGGTAGAAAGGAATCAAATGCTGAGGATTTCCACACACCTGTGTTGTTCTACGACGGATTTCGGAGTTGCATGCACAAGGTAGAGGTGCATAGGTAAAGGTGAAATTGTCAACATCACTCTGGGTGGAAGGGTGTTTTGGCCTATTATTCCACACTGGGCAGAAGAGGTTGGAAGAGGTTGGAGTACCCGCACTTTACCTCACCACAAACGACCCGCACCAGTGTTCCCCACCCCTCCGATTAGCACGGTCGGCCACGTACGGTGCGAAAGAAGTTCAACACGTAACACGACATTGTTTCGACCGCCGTGCCACGATCTCAAATCGAAGAGGCAACGCGCGAACCGCCACACGGCGGCCGCGGCCCAATCAACGGGGGGCCGAACGGAATCGCCTCGTGAACCACCGCCGCACGCTCCAAACATTCGTCGGAGGCTTTTGATCCTCCACTGTGCAAGGTCTTCGCTGTGCAAAGCATACAGTGCGTGCACACTCGCACGCAACGCACGCCTACTTTGCACACTCGCCTGGGAACAAAGCCCGGCTGAATGTTTACAGTGACCTAGATTTTTTTTCTCTACAACTTTTCGAAAAGAGTACAACGTCAGGCAGGAATTCCGCGCGAAACGATGCCCGTGCAGAGCCACTCGAACGGGAATCCTGGGATGTCTTTTTTTCCCGTTCGCCGCGTGCCCGCACGTGGTAACTGTGCATGCTGAACCACGGCGAACCCCTCCGTAGCATTAAGAGAACGCCAGGACAAGTGCTGTTAGTGATTATCTACTCAGGCTGGCACAGCATGTGAGGAGACTTTGCAGCCAGAAGCACGCCCCACCATATGTACACGCTCCCAGTGCTGCTATCCATGATAAGACTCATCATCATCAGCCATTGTGTATCCACTGCTGGATGAAAGCTCTCGACATCATCCCCATCCCTGCTGATATCTTCCATCTCGCGCCTGCACAAGGTCGGATCTCATTGCTTCATCTCCACAGTGATTGTGCCCTCTCCTTTAGCTGCCCATCCCATGACGAGTCTCATCATATTAACATGAGGTGCTCGTTCTAGGCCGCATTCACCATGACGTGCATGGTCAGGGATTGAGCCCAGGTCACCGAGATTGCAGCGCAGTGTGCCAACCGCTGTGCCACAACTTCCACACGTGCAATGGCTAAAACTCCCTGCATACCTATATCGCTTGCTGGGGCAGGCGCTGTTAGCGAACACTTATTAAGGCTGACACGGTGCACGACGGTGTGGTGTGCCAATCACCTGGCTGCATTTGTATCCACGTTGCTGATGTACACGCACAGAATCAGGTACGCATTTAAAATCGGGTTGACCAAGTGGAGGCCCAGAATAAGTTATGTTACCGCTTTGCCACTGATGTTAGCCATTGGCCGGGAATCAAACTCAAGTTTGCTGGGCTCGTGGTGCAGTGGGGGGGGGGGGGGTTGGAAAAAAAAACTGAAATAAATAATAAATTAAATCGGGCATCTATTTTAAATGATTTCCAAAATGTCAACGCCGAAAATATTTTGTAAGAAATCCGCAGGGGATCTTGGCACACGGTTGCTAAATGTGGTGGTGGCGTGCCACTCTGCGGACGCTAAACCAACAACACGGAGAGAGAGGGGGGGGCAGCAGCAGCCACGAGTCTGCCCAAGCGAGGCCTCGGGGGCACCGGGCGATGAAGAAGAACGGGAGACATTGGTGGACCGGGTATGGCCGAGGGTGGCCACCCTTCCTGGTTTTCTCAGGATCGTCCTCTTTTCTCAGAGAGGTCACAGTCCTGGGAAATCTGTTTGCCTTGACCAGGACATTTAACGTTAAAAGTTGTGGGGTTTTTTTGTTTTGGTACGTGTACTTATCCCTTCTTCCCGTGATATGTTCCGTTTTTTTTTTTTGCACCTCAGAGGCGGTAACCCTTGCCAGACCCGGGCCATCATTCGAGCTGCCGCCTATCCTCCCTTTTTCCAAGATTGCCCTCTTGTTGAGGAAGCTGCTGCTCCGTGTAATCCTTAAGTCTTCCCGGGGACCAAACCACCGGCCCGGCAAAGGTTGCGCACGGACGGCGTTTGCCAGATGGCAGGGAACCCCATTAAAGCACTCCTCCAAATGAAGCGGTGCGCTGATTGCCAAAGCTGAACGAGTCAATTGCCTGATTTAACGTCAAGACCGTTAACCACATCGCACAAACAATTGGAAATCCTCCAAAGGCAGGCGAGCGCGCGGGGCGCTGCCCAAGAGCTGTCATCGCACCACTTTCATTCCCGCTTCACACTGTGACGTCGTTGCTCACACTATTTTCGTTTTTATTTATTTCCTTCGCCAGAGAAGTAGGAATGCGCTAATGGAGCAACGTCAGCCAGCAGAGCACTTTAACCAATCTATCTTAGAACTTGCGTAACGCCGACTCGGTGATTGGCCATCGATGCCAAATTTAGAAGCATTGTTGCCCCAACAAAAGCTCTGTCTGAATAAGACGCTGTACCACGGTTATGCCGTGATGATCCGCAGCACCACCGTCGCACGGATACTGACATCTTCACATTGTCTTCGCAATTGCTTGCGACGCTACGCACGTAACTCAGTGACGGGGACCATCGGTACAACCGCACCAAATCGAGATAAATATACAACCCTGCAGCTACTTGCTCATGGTCACTGCTGGTGGAAGGGTCTCCGATAGAGGGAGCTCCAAAGAGCCCCCTCGGGAGGGTAATTGGCCTACTCTTCCACGCTGGTCAGACGTCTCGGACGAAGTGCGAGCACCCATAGGGTTTAATGAGAATGCTGAAAACAAGCGGCGAGGATTGAAAATAATGACAAATGAAGCACTATTACACAGATAAATGCAAAGCTGTAAACTTATAAAGGTAAAAGCAATCATCGTCAGCATTGATCTAGCCACTGCTGGATGCAGTTCTCCCAAAGCTGTTTCCATTACTCATGGTCTGGCAACAACAATCCATCTAATGCCGGCACACAAACTGATTTAATCACTCCATCTCCACAGTGGGTGTATTATCGTGTGTTCCCTCATTTAGCAGTAATTCTGTTATTAGTCTTCACCATTTATTCAAGACGTGTCTTGCCCATGTCCACCTAGGGAATGTTTTTTTTTTGGGCGATATTAATGAGGGCTGCTTGGCGAACTTGTTCATTACTAGTGTAGAGGTGTATTGGTACGGATGGGAAACAAACACAAGGGGCGTGGTTATGTCCGTACACAGAGAAGGTGCGTACATCAACGTCCGCACCTGCCATCCCCCATGGCCCCCCCGGGGGGGAGATTGCTATATAAGGTGAAGAGCCGGAGGGCTCGGGGTTGAGTGTTAGCTTAACCAGTGAAGATTGAAGACCAGCTAGAATAGGCCCTGGAACTCCCCTGGCTCGCTGTCCTTGTCAGGACCGACCAGGGAAAGCCAGTGGCGTGGCCCCGAGAGCCCAGACCGATGTTCTTATAAGAGCCGGTCTGGAGACTCAGGGTGCCGTGATCCCGGCTTAACCAGGGCTGGGATAGATAGCCTCCCCTAGCTCTGTAGTGGAGGACTTGGGAATAGGTTAGCCGGGTTAGACGTTGGGTCTCCCTGTTAGACGGGTGAAGGGGCTGATACCCCTTCGAGTGTTGTGTATCCCCGTCTCTGTAAATACGTTGGTGTTAATAAATAAGTGTGCCTCCAACTACGTCGTCCAAGCCTCCTGCAACTTACTACACTAGTACGATTCAGGGAGACAAAGGTGTGAGTACCCAACACACATATTGAGGTGGATTGGTTCACAAGGGAACCTGCAGCGTGTGACAAGAGAGAGATGAGGGACAGCAAGAGATGGAAATCCACGGCTGTTGATTAGGGGTGACACATGATGATGATGATGCGGTGGTGGTGGTAAGAGAATGAATCTCGACAACGCAGCACCACCTTCTAAGGATGCCACCTCTGATGTACAAAGTACCAGGTGGTGTCATCGGAAGAAGAATACCTCACGATCCCGCGAGTGGAGAGAACTACGTTTAAACGCGCTGGCGAGAGCGGTGTTTAATTCCACAACTGCCAAGGAGTATTATCGGCACTTCTAGTTTCAACCCTTTGCACCTGTGCTCAGAGACTGTGTAAAAACAGAAGGTCAGGCGACGGGTTTGATCAAGTTGCCATTTGCTGGGTGACTGCAAAACTGCTCAAAAAGCCCAACGGTCAGCATTCCCAAAAAATGTATAATGCGGGAAACGATCTGGGAGTGTGTGCGCTGCACATTGCTTGCTGTGTTGTGCTGCACTGCAGAGTGGTATTTACCTGCACTTCAGAAATGTACGAAGCGGGTTGAGTGAAAAATGAGGGGGATTAGAGAAGACTCCTCTTTTTTTGGACAGTAATCCACAAGGTCTGGTAATCTCACCATTCCCCCGCCCCCACTCCTCCATCAGACTATCTGGAAGACATCAGCCATCTTCTATAATTGGGTTACATCGATTTAACAGAATTCATTAATCATTTATGCCCCAAATTGTTACTTTTCGGTGGCCAGTATTTTGGATGTTGCTTCATTGAAGATAGAGATTAAACAAACAGAAAATGGCCGATATGTGATTTATAGAAGGTACCTGACTTTGGAGAAATAACAGCACAAAAAAAAGTACTCAACTTTAAGTGCCTTTCGAATAACTTTTTCAAAGTAACCATATTTAGCAAATCCATAGAAGATGTATACAACATGTCTGCTAATATTAATACATGTATTACAAGCATTAGCATGTTGCAATAGCGATGTGATGTTGCCATTAGTCATGATAATTAAAATAATAATGCCCTTTGTGTATCCAAGGAAGCCTAAATGAGTCTTGAATATCTTTTTCGGGATGGTCCTGCGTTCAGAAATTTGGCCAATGCCAATAAACCAGTATCTGGTTTCGTGTGAAAATAAATTCATCAGAGATTCCTGAGAAACCAAAAAAAACATCACACATACGAAGGGGGGGGGGGGTCACACCAAAAGATCCGCACACAAAAAAACACGACTGCCATGCTCTGCTGAAAACCTCACAACCCAAGCCTGCAATGCTTATCACTCCCAGGCAGTATCTTATCAAATGACTAACTAGGCTCACACCTGCTTATCTTCCAAGCTCTGACGAGCTTGAGTACTGCCAAGGCTGATTTGTCGATAGGGCGAATGTAAGCTGAACGATTGGAATGCATTGGGGAAGAAACTAAGAGTAAGCACCGACTTAGAATTCTGGGTGAAAATGATTAAACTTAAGTGGGTCAATCTTTAGCAATGCAATAAATTACGAAAGAAACGAAGAGTAAGCTCTGACTTAGAATTGTGGGTGAAAATGATTAAACTTAAGTGGGTCAATCTTTAGCAATGCAATAAATTACAAAAGATCAAATCTCAGCACTGTAATTGATCGGACAATATCAGCCACATTCTGGCCAGTGCAGGGTAAGCCCCTCATCCCTCCATGGTAAACAGAATGGACCTGGTCAGTGTCACTGGGTGAGAAGTCAACAGTGGTGTTTTTTCTTCTTCTTCTCCTGTGAACAGACCGATCATCACCAGAGGAATGTGGAAATTTCACCAACAGCTCAGAACTACCAATCGATACGAGTGTTGTGCAGTGCATGCTGAAGCATGGCCGTGGCTTCCACGACGATCCACCGAGAGGAACAATCGTCACGAGAAGTCGACGGGAAGGGGGACTGTGGAGCGGTTGAGCATTTTTCCAGCACCCTGGAGGAGCTGTGCAACTGCGAGGGTCGGTGGATCACACGAAATACGCAAAACATCGAGACGACATTCGCTGGCGTGCCAGGGGAATGTGGCACAGTAAATGTGTAACTCCGCTTGTTCCGTGTTCATGGGGATAGAGTGTTGCAACATAGCACGTGGGATTAATGTTCTCCCGGTGCACCAGTTTTCCTCAATGCGTCAACACTCATTAATCGGCTGATTGCACCTTCATGTATAGGGGACTGCAGAGCTTGGGAGGAGCTAGGCGATGGCTCAACATGTGGCTGCCTTTCGATTTAAAGCTTTCGTGACTGCAGGGATTCATCTTCTTGATTCTTTCGGTAAAGTCACGTAGAAGGGAAATAATGAAATAATAAAAATGAAAGATAATAAAAAAAATTCTCACGACGTTTCGGCCACAACGCAAGCAGCCGTCCTCAGGTGAAGAACAGGTCTGTCGGGAAGACAGACGGGAAGACGGCGTCATTCAGACGCTGTCTTCCCGACAGCCCTGT